>CAUHTR010007355.1:155343-183473 GCA_959609185.1 Schmidtea polychroa | reverse complement strand
GAAGGGCTGGAGAAAGATAGTAAGAAAGAGAAGGCAGCATTCATACAGGCAACCACTGGTGCTCAAGAAATTGGGGTAAAAAATATCGCGACTTAATCGAAAGAGTATGACATGTTGTTGTTGGATACGGAAGAACAACTGCGCTTATGTATCTTTGCGCAATTGCGCATTTGTCGCACAATTAGCAGTTGAACTATATCTTATTAATAAATCAAGATTGAGTCTTAAACCTATTAGTAAACCTTTTACAAACTTTGCTGTACTTTTTATTATATATTTTAATTTGTATTTAATTTTGATGAAATGTCGTGCGATGAGATTTTCTTGGATGAATCATCCGGAATGAATGGTCCGCATACCCTTTTAAAAATAATGTGAAAATCTAATACCAAGTACATCTATTTTAAAGTACATATATTTTTAAGTACATATATTTACACACATTAGGTTATATTTCGTAAAAGGCAGAGCTGAGAATAATTCAGATTCATATGTACACAATTTATTTATTAACCTTTATAAATTATTCAAATTAATTAAGACTTTGAAGTTGAATATTTTTGATATTATATTGTAAATGCTCCAATTTGATGGGATGCTTATTTTTCGAAATATTTTGAGTTGACCTAAATTTTATTTGTCAATCTTTCATCACTGTCTTTCCATGTGTTAAAGAATACGAATTTACTGCTATAAAATAAACTATCTATAATTTATAATATATGAAAGTTGTTATATTATGTCATTTATTGATGATGTTATTCATATGTTAAAGAATACGATTTTAATTCTATAATGTAAGTTTGTCTTAGTTTGATAATATATAAAAACTGTTATATTATGGCATAACCTATATTTTAATTTAGATACTTTGAGTAATTTTCGTGACAACCGGGCATTTTTATATATAAACCATGCATTTTCGTGACCTACAACATATTCTGCGTCGAATTTAATATTTTCTAGGAGGGTGACCTAGCGGGCTTTAAAAAGCATTTACTTAATGAGAGTCCGAATTACAATATTAGAATAATATATTTTTATTATATATCAATCAGATTAGGAACAGAAAAAATATTTAAAATATGTAAAGTTAGGATGAAGGAATAATCACTGGAATAATTAAAGTGGATATTAAATTTATTACGATAATAATAATAATACTAATAATAATAATAATAATAATAATAATAATAATAATAATAATAATAATAATAATAATAATAATAATAATAATAATAATAATAATAATAATAATAATAATAATAATAATAATAATAATAATAATAATAATAATAATAATAATAATAATAATAAGTTTATATAAAACAAACAAGCGCTTAGGAAAATTATGAAAATATAGAAAGTAATGAAAACGCTGACCAAAATTAACAGTAAAAACATTTTATTGGTTACATAATATACATTATAAGTTCATTTTAATAGATCACAGACATAAAACCTCTTAAAAGCAATTATGCCAAATGAATACAAGTTTTTCTCTAAACATTATTACGACGTTTTATTTTGAAAAAACGAAAAACGAACAGAGACTTTTATTCCATTAGTGTTTTATTGAGAGATTTTACTATTTCTGGTGGCTATAATGCTGATTTATTTGCAATTTTTCATGGAAATTGAAAAAGGAAATGACTTTTAGATCAATTAGCAGCAGATTTCAGAATTCAATATTAAATGAACAAAATTTGAATATACTATAAATGTAAATATATTCAAAATTAAAGTTAAAAATTTTAACGAAAAAATTATTATTAATAATATTAGAATTATTATTATTATTATAGGGTTTTTAAGACAATAATAAAAAGTTTGGTTGATTCATATTCTAACTTCAATTGTGCTCTTTGATATCAAATCGATATACATCCAACTAGTAGAGTATCTTAAGGTCTATGGTCTTTAAGATATTTGACAAAAAACATTTTTTTTTATTATTGTCTTATAAAAACCATATAATAATAATAATGTTTGATAGTATGTGGAAGTTGTTATATTATGGAATTTATTGACAATGTGATTTTATTGTCTCACCATATGTTAGAAAATACAATTTTAATTCTATAATCTAAGTTTATCTAAGTTTGAAATTATGTGTAAATTGTTATATTATGGCATGACCTATATTTTAATTTAGATACTTTGGAGCTACTTTCTTTATCAACCATGCATTTTTTATATATACACACTATATATTTTCGTGACCTCAGTTTTAGGTTTTAATTAAACTGAATTAAATAATTGACTTGAGAACAAATTAGTAAAGAAATATCTATTAAACTATAATTTTGACTAAAGTTGGAAAATATTTACAAATAAAATTTGAAATTAATAGTAGAAAATGTATAATATTAATGATTTATGAAACGTGATTTATGGAATCATTATTTAAAATAATTTTAATCAAAAATTTGTTTTACTAAATGAATATTATAAATAAATATTACAAATCAAAATCTCAAGTATATTTATAAAATTCTAAATAATTTCTTTTGTGAAGTAGTGAAATCCCAATTTTCCTCAACATCAATTATTTCTAGTTGAAAAAATCCGAAAATACCTGAAAAAATCATATACAAAAATTATGCTTATAGACGTCTTGGAACTCCTGAATGGATATATTAACAACAGAGCGATTCTAAACCTGTGGGGCGCGACCCCCTTGGAGGCGCGAGTATATTTAAAAACAAAATTAAAACTTTGTTGAAGGTTAAATAAATGAAATTGTATAATTAAAAAATTTAAATTTTATTAATTTTCGATAGATCAAAAATGGGGGGCGAGAATATTTAAGTTAGTAAACTGGGTCGCAATAACAGAAAGGTTGAGAAGCGCTGGATTAACCTCATTTTTTCGACATAGTTATATTGTTTTAAGGAAATCTTTACAAGAATGGCGCACTTATTAATATTAGATATATAATTAAATTTGGAAAAAAATCAATATACGTTTTGCTATCTTATGTTTGTTTTTTCAGCGATGTTTTTTGGTTGTCGAATCCGACACTCTTTGTTTTCTAGAAGTATTAGAGCTGTTTAAATGAAACTTTTTAGGCGATTGTTTAGAAGAAAAGATTTATTCAAATATTCTTGTTTTTTTAATTTTTATTGTAGTTGTTATGATGTCTCGAAGTTATGATAATCAAACAACTATTTTGTCTCCGGACTGTAGTTTATATCAAGTTGTATATGCAATTGAAGCTGTACTACTTATTTTGTAATGGTTACGAAGGATGATGAAACAATTGTCTTTGAAAAGATTTACAAAGTTAACAACGGTATTTTATGTGCAGGGGCTGAAATTACGTCGGATGCTAATATTTTGTTAGATCAGATGAGATTAAATGTCCAAGATTATTTGCTAATTTTGCTAAGGCCAATTCCAATCGATTAATTAGCTACATAGATCTGTGATTTAATGCATACTCATACTATGTACGGTGGTTGTGAGGCGATTTACAGTAGCATGATGATGTGGATATTCAAAAGGATTGATATCCAACAATAATATATATCTAATTTCACCATATCTTTTTATTCTATAAAAAATTTAATAATACAATGAGTTTTCTTAATTATAGATGAATAATTTCTATTTTTTTAAATGTTAAAAATGTGTGTGTGTGTAAAATTTGGTTTAAAAAGGTTCTGTTTAACGTGTATAGAATGTGAATTTGAAATAAATAATAATGTTATCATATAGAGAACTATATTCTATCTATACATTTTTTGAGTAAAACTTTCTGAAGTTGTTTAAAATTATATGAAAATTCAAAAATGACTCACTAAACAAATTTCAAAATGGCGATCATTATCAACCCCTTAAAATAAGAATTTTATCAATCAATTTTTATTCAATTTTTTATCAATTTTTATCAATCACAACATAAAATTACACAATCAGCAATTAAAAAAAATAAAAAAAATATATGGGAGGAGTAAGTTCCTAAAAATGAGGGAGTCTCACAAAAACATATCACATCTCAATTTGTGAAATTCAAGTATTCCTGTTGGGCTTGAGTTCCCACATGTATCTAATAATATAATTTCTCTTTGAAATATTTTTGGAAAAATATATCCAAACATTTTCAACAACGCACATATTTCATAAACGTTGTGAGCAATAGCAAACGATTATTTTCCAGAAAAATAACTCAAAATTGTGAAGGAGCCAGGGGTGGCCATTTAAATGAGATTTTATTTCACACTTAACTTACTTATGGTTTTGTATTTTAAAAACCTATTAAATATACTTTTTTTGTAAAAGTGTGCAAAATATTAATGAAAAAAATGAACCAGTTAAGTAATACCCTAAATTTAATTTAATTTTTATTTATTTTATTTGATAATGTCCTAAGTCAAAAAAACGAAATAATTATTTTTGAAACTTTATCATTTATTTATTTAAATAAATTAAAAAATCTGAAATTGTAGAATTGTAAAAAGATGTTATATGGTAAAATTTTATTTTTTGATTAGTTTTAATTAATAGTATAATAATCAAGTACAAATTTAGCAAATTCTATATATTATCATTTTGCAAAAGTAAAATAAAATAAATAAAAGTATAAAAATCACAAAATTAGTTAAAAAAATATTTTAAAATAGAGTTACTTAAAAAGCAATGAAACACCTTTTAATAACCATAAAAAAGATAAACCATTTCCAAATACATTCTACAGAAAAATGTGTACACTGCTCTATGAATGTACATATACTTACTGGGAACATATAATTAAAATTCATCTGGAAAGTGAAACACCACTGAGATACAAACTTATAGATTTAATAATTTGTTTATAAATTATCAATATTGTATAGTTATTCATCCCTAGTGAATGTAGGTAACCTGATGATAATAGTGATGTTATCGAAATATATAGTGAAAAAGATGTACGATTAGCGATTTTTATTAATAAAGTCTTTACAGTGTTTATTTAAGTAAGTATGTATGTTTCTATAATGTAAGATTATTGAATTTTTTCTTATATTACAGAAAACGTATCTCATTGGTGTATGGTGGACAACAGGTTCTATCTACAAACATCGTGATGACAAAAGAGCACAATCTTTAGTTAATTTCATGTTCATGTATTTTCTAAGCAACTACCAAAATTATGACTTGAATATTATACTCATATTACGTGCTTATAACTAATTCAATTTGGAAATGGTCTACAAAAATAACTGGTTAACAGTGGTTTATTGAATTCATTTTAAAAGCTATGATAAATTTTTCATTAAACATAATCCATTTTAATTTAAAATACTACATAAAAAATCCAAAACTGAGCAAACGGATATTTATTTTAGATTCAATTGTCAGAAATTCATTTTAGGATTTGTGAGAATTTTCTAACAAAATCGCATCTGCAGATTTAGTGATTGATGATTTTGATTTTGTCATCTATTTCTCTGTCAATTCTCACGTTTCGTTATTTCTGTTTGCAATTAATAATCTAGATTTTCAAACCAATTCCTATCTCAATTTAAAATTAAATTTCAATAATGTAAATCTCACATTTCTTCAGAATTCAACTATATGCATATTATGATAAATAGCAGAATCTCATTGACGTCTTTAAAATCTAAACTTGTATCCAAATTTATATTGATATTACTATGTATAATTTCATCAAAAGGATTTATATTCCATAAAACAAAGCACAAGAAGGGTGCAATTTGAATAGAAAGAAAATTATATATATTCTAAGCAAGCTTGGAAAGGATCCATCAACCAAAATGTGGCTTGCTATTTAAAAGTAAGTCATACAGCAATAATTGATTGGAGAAGAAATGGAGCAAATTTACCTAAACTATTTTCATCAGCATAATGATCTTGTTGTTTCCAGCCTCTAGAATGTAAAGCTTATGAATATTGATGGTTGGTATAGTGCCTCTGACTAGCACTTTTATTAATTTAATAATTGAACAAAAAATTATATTATTGAATTAATTAAATTAAAATTAAAAATCAAAAACAATTGTTTAAATAATCTTTTACTGGCTTTATTTACGAAAATCATTATCAAATTCAATTTATGAAAATCATTATCAAATTCAATTTTAAAAAAAATCATCAAATTCAAAACATGTCTAACGAAATAACTGAAGTTGTCACTGAAGTCGAACAAGTTGAAGAAGTTGAAGAATCATCAAATTTAGTCAAAATCAATGGATCAAATATGTCAGAAATACAGGAAACAGAAACCTTCATCGTACTCACAATAATATCTCTAGCGATGTTCAAGTTCTTCGACAATGTTAATATCAATAAATTATTTGTTCAAGTTAATTGTATGTCCCTACAATTGGTGTCAGAAGTGACAAAGGTAAATGTTCTTCTTTCTTTAAAAACATTTCTTCTTTCTTTAAAAATTACATGTATAATTGTCCTTAAGATTTTATTAATACATTTTCCCTTAATGAATTTATATATAATGCATTAAAAATGTTCAATTATTATGTTGATATATTTTTCTTTTTCCACCAATCTCCCAAACCAAAACCCCAACTTTAATTAATAAGAAAACGCGCAACATTACTGTCCGTCACAATAACATCTTGTTCCAAGTTCGTGTAACCCAAAATTTTATCAAAGACCTATCAAAACATTTTTTCAACCCAAAATCTAGACAAGACCTCTTGTTAGACGCGATACCTGACGAATTTTTGTCAGAATTAGGTTCACAAATTGCTGACTCATTAGACTCCGAAAACCCTCAAAACAGCGATACATAAGAAATACTCACCCACAATCACTTCATCAATCGAGAAACTATCACAACTTACTCCATACGCAGGCCAAGCACCATCATCATTTTTATCCCAACTCGTACGAGAACTAGATAACGCTCATACCGGTCTATCAAAGAACACTGCTGTTCTATGCCACTATTTTTTAACAGTGCTCACACATCACGTCCAAACCTCCCTATTCGTCGTCGATTCAGACGATCCTTTCAACCTGGAAAAAATCGCTGATAAACTGATCACCAGACCACCTATTCGTAACACACCCACATCCATCTCATCCGTCTCCGACCCCTCGCTTCAAGAACAGATATCCTCCTTGACAAAAGATGTCGCCGCGGTAACTAATTCCCTCGACAAGTTCCATACTCCCAAAGAACTGACAGGTCAAACTCTTTTCCATCTCTGACTTGTTTTTTTCACAAAAGTTTTCGTCGGACGCTAGAACATGTCACATAGGATGTTCTTGGCCAAACCCTCCGTTAACCTTAAGAGTTATTCCCATCTGTATTTACCACAATCTCTTCGGATTATATGCACAGAAATGCCTCCCAGGCTGTCGTTTGTGAATCGTCACTCAAACAAACCACAATACGACTAACTTCACCGCCTGTAAACCCTGAATTTTCAGGCGGTGCCTTTGCGATCAACCACATCTTTACAGTTGAAGCAACTTTCAATTCCAGCTCATCAATTTATCGATTTATCTTTCTCATTTTTAATTTCTTTTTACTTCTGTTTTCTTTTCTGAGTTCCAATAGATCGTCCCGTTTGTCATGACGATCTTCCCCCAGGTAATTTTATTTATTTATTTGTAAATTGTTATTTAGGTATCCTCAACAATGGTAAAAAATTTTATAATAAATTATTTGATGAATTTCGGCAAGAAAATGATATTGAAATGTATTCAACATATAATTCTCCAGATTCAAGATCAAATTATGGTTCACACAATGAAGTTGTTAAAAGAATTAATAGTATATTAAAAAATTGGATGTATAAAAAATTTACAGAGTGAGGAAATAGAATTTGGATAGATGTATTACCAGAATTAATTATCAAATACAATAATTGTAAGGAGTTAGTAAACCCCTATATAAGATTATTATGGTTAAATGGTAGAAGTAAGATCAGTTAGTAGAAATAATTATTTCTGTTAAATTTTTATATTTAAATTCTATATTAAATTATATCATATTATATTAAATTATAATAAATTAAATCATTTAAATGTATGACCAGTAATTACATTAATATTAATAATTATCACGCCTCGGTGTTTAAATACGCTAGTAAACGAGACAGTTTTGAAGTTGTTATAAAAAATAAATGCTTGAAGAAGAATTGAATTTAATTGCGTCTAACATGGCGACCACGACCACGGATTTATTGATAAGCAGACTATTACCTGAGAAATTTCACAAAGGCGATGATCTAGAAAATTTTATCAAGGATTGTCAAAGGTTTTTTGGCGCGACAAAAACAACAATTAGGATGCAAGTAATATTAACTACAACATTACTTGACAGATCGCTAATGGAATATTATGAAGCAGCCGAAGGAAAAACTATGGAAGAGAAACTTCGATGTGCATTTTCGAAACCGACATCATTAATGGATGATCTAAAAGAAGCTTTGAGTTATGAACAAGGATCAGATTCAGCCGAAACTTTTATAGAGAAGATTAAAAAGATGACAAAGGAATTAATTGCCGTGAACTTTATCTTTATTGAAGAACGTGAGTTCAAAAATTGTCTGATCTGTTACCTACTTAAAAGATTCATTCGTGATAGAGTTAGGGACTATTGTCACTTCTCCGTTAAGTATATCAGTGCTCCTTGTAGGAATTGTAATTTTTCTTGACGAATTCAGAAACTCTTACCTGTTGGTTTTCACAATTTGAAGTGGTATGATCTTCATCATATTTTGAAGTATGGTCTGAATAATTTTTCTTCTTGGGAATTAAATATTATTCCAACTACTACCAAAAAATCTATCTCCCTCACTAACGAACATTGACAAATCGCCTTTTCGTTTTATTGACAACATACAGTTTATCAATTCATCTCTTGCCAAAGCTGTTAAGACTCTTTCCGAACTGCTCTTAACTTCTTCTGCTATGATGACGCAATTGTTAGAGCAATGGGCCTTTTCCTCATGACTTTGTTATATCTTCTGAGGTCCTTGAATCGACTTTGAATTGCCCCTATCTGGAATTCTGTATCTGATGATGAATATGCTACTGCCCAACAAATTTGAACTCAACAAAATTGTGACACAGTGTTAGATTGCATGTTAATCTACCTAAAATTGGACATATTCCTGTTTGCGGATTATTTTCTACAATTCCGTGCCAAACCATTTACTTATGGATTAAAATAATGGATTAAAACCGCTTAATTTCTATGGAACTCCCGGTATGTCATGGGTCTTTGCGCTCATGACATTACCAGAACGTATAGAACTTATACATGATATAGAAATGTTTATTTATAAATTTTCTATACAGATGATTTCCTATAATAAAATAATTATCCATAATAAAGTAAATTTTTCAAAAATTAAGTATTTTTCGTTGATTTACATATTTATTTCTTATGCTTTTGTTCATTGTCTTTCCATGTATTAAAGAATACGAATTAATTTCTATAATACAAGTTTATTTATATTTGATAATATATATGGAAACTAAGAATATGTTGTATAAAAACACCATACATGTTCGTCACATACATACAATTTTGAGTCAAACTAGATATTTCCGGCGGTGTTTCTTTTAGCCATGACACTTCCATTTACTGTTATTGAATAAATGGACATATTAGAGTTTTACTTTTACTAAAAATATGGAAGCAGCATTCACTGGTCATTATATTTTATTATTATTGTAGTGCCGAAACAACTTCCATGATAATAGCTTATTTAAATGTCTGTTGAAATTTCCTTACAAAACGTAAATACCACAATAAAAGCATTTATGGCCGATGTATATTAAAAGGATACAATCACTTTTTCTCATTTCAAGGATAGAGAAATTTATATTTCTAAATAAAATTTCTAATATTCGATTCGACTACTGAAATTTATTGTATCCTAATATTTTCTTTAATCTAATTTCATGTCGCCACAGTTATTAATATACAATCATAAATAATTAAAAGATAATAAATTAAAATTCACGATAGATAGATAAAACTTTTATTTATGATAATATTTTTACAATAAATCTCTAATAAAGAAAGTGAAATGCATAATTAAATAATAAAGTATAAAGTGATGATTTCTTACTAGCAGCATTTATTATTTAAAACAATAAAGTGATAATTTAAGCCTTTTGTTGCGAATAATGTATTTAATGAAATAATGTTCGACTTTAAGATAGAGATTGACAAGGATTATCTTATAGTCGAAATTTTTTCATTAAATACATTATTCGCAGCAAAAGGCTTAAATTATCATTTTATTGTTTTAAATAATTAAATAATATTATTAGTATTATTTTAATAAAAAATTTAAAAATTTATTTAATTTTTTGATTTTAAAATGTTTCTATTATTCACTGTCTTTGTTTTTATTAACTAACAATAGCGGATAAAATATGACAGATAATTCAAATTTCTAATCGGGCCTGATAATAGAAACATTTTATTTATAAATTCAAAAGAAATACAGGGTTTCTATAAAGTACGTGTATAATAAACAAATTGTTGTTATGTAACTATATTTTAAGAAAAGAATATGTAAAAAGAAAAAGAAACATTTAATCGTTTTATTGATCTTTTTAATTTTTAACAGGTTCACAATAAATGTTAGTACAAAGAGAAATATAATTCTCTAAAAACATTTTTGAACTGACTTTTTAGAAATTTAGTAATCAAATCAGTTATTTTCTAAAAAGCTTGACTATGAATCAGTAAATATATCGATGTTTTTTAAATATTCATAATCAAGCTTTTTAATAAATACAATGTCAATTGAAAATAAATCAGTGGTGACATATGAAAAAGTTCTTATAATAAGTTATTTAATCTAACAACCAAATACTAAATACAGTTTGTAAAGCCCAATAAAAATTCATCATTCTTTCTAATTCTTTTCACAAATTATTCTATCAAATATATTTACAAATTCACAAATATTTTTAATTGCACGCAGTAGATGCGTCCTTGCTTGACCTACGTTTTTGAAGAACTTTGAATTATATATAAACTATAGAGGAGCTTTAAAAATGTATGTTAATTAAGAGTCATGTGTTCTCGTGGCAACCGTGAGCATGGCCACCATACTTTAGACACTTTATGTTTGATGGAGTTTACAGGTCAAATAATGAATCAAAAAATAATGGTTCAACACGAACACTACTGACCAAAGATTTTACATCTAATGATATTATTTTTGGTTCCATTTTTGTACATGTTAAACTAAGTTATGGAATTGATCTTGTCAATTAAATTTAGACACTAACACCAGGTAATAAATATTTAAATATCAAAGAAATATCAAAGTTAATATCAAAGAAATCAAATTGGAGTGGGGAACATAAAGAAAATGTTTTTGATTTTTCAATCCATGTTTTTCTCATAAGATCGTGTTATGTGTCCACCTAAAGATGTACGCTTAGTATCTCCATTAAAATTTAGAATTGTTTCAATTAATGCCTTATGAGCAAATCTATCATTAATTGTTCGATCTTGATAAAATTAAAAACTAGTTCAACATCTTTAAAATGTGTTCGGAAGAAGAAATTGTTTGCAGTTATGTCAAATTCACCTATATTCTCACCTAAATTATTAAAATCTTTCAACTGAAGTATCATTCAAATCTAAATATTCAGTTTGCGATCCATTAATGTAAAATTGAATTGAAGAAGAACCAGCATATATAATTCAATTCCTTGGGAAAAATATCTTCAAATGATCAGTGTTCAATTACTGCTTTGAGGTCTATCGAATAGACATAATTTGGATTTAGCACTAATCCTTTTTCAAAGATATTACTATATCCTTTCATTCTTTTGTTTATAAGTTTCTTCATAGTTTTTCGTCGTTTAAGTGTTACTCCTTTTTGTTCTTTTTGATCATGTTTATTAAATACATCGGATACTTTATTAATTACTTGAGGTAATTGTTGCAACACAGTAGGTAATGATTCGTTTTAGATATTGTATTTGATTTTAAAGCAGGGAAGATTTTTGAATTATTATTTATTAAATCTGTAGTTGTTTTCATATTTTTTATGCCTAATGATTATCATTGGAATCTTTGGTGTCTATAAAAACATTGTTTTAGTTAATACGATCTCGTTAAATATTTGAAATTTTCAGAATTTTGAGACATTATCTTCTACTCAGATTATTTTAGGTAATCTTTTGTTTTTGAAAACGTTTTTCATATTATATTATTTCACAATGATTTAACTAACATAATGACTATTAAAATAACTTAAATACTATTTTTTTGTACTTCAGAGAACTGAAATAACTTGGTGGTATATATATATACCACAGAACGGTAAACATAAATTTAGCGTATTATATAGTTCATTATTAAATTACTAAATTGATAGTACTTAGTGATAGCACAGAAATATAATTAAAATGAAATGAATTATATTCGATGTAACAAGTGAAGAGATAAAAGCATTTCTGGGTATATGCATAATTATGGGCTATAACAGATTACCAAATCTCCGTGACTATTGGTCAACTGACAGAGATCTCCATGTAGATGCAATTACCGATGTGATGACAGTGAAAAGATTTGAATTTATCCTAAAGAATTTGCACTTTAGTGATAATGCTCTTCAGCCACATAAAGACAATCCGGAATACGACAGAGCGTACAAAGTACGTCCACTAATAAACCATTTCAACAAAGCGTTTCAAGCTGCAATGGAAATGGAAAATGAAATGTCAATTGATGAACACATGATTAAGTTCACTGGGAAAAGTGCAATGAAACAGTACGTCAAAGGAAAACCCATACCCTGGGGATTCAAAATGTGGGTCCGAGCATCATCACACTCTGGATATGTTCATGAACTTGACATGTATCAAGGCAAAGTTTATAATGAAGGTCGCCAATTTGGTCTAGGTGGAAGTGTGGTAATGCATTTGGCAAAGAGTCTTCGCAACACAAATTGTATCCTGGCAATGGATAATTTCTTCTCCTCGGTAGAGCTGTTTTTCTATTTACGAGAAAACGGTGTTCAAGCTATTGGTACTATCAGAACATCACGAAAACACTTGCCAGATGATGTACGTGCTAACAAGCGTATGAAAGAGGGTGATATTTACTCTTACGTTAGCACTAATGGCAGTATCTCATCAATAAAGTGGATGGACAAACGTCCTGTCACTATTCTATCCAATTATGAGACTCCTTTTGAAACCACGACCGTTATGAGAAGACGAAGAGGTACGGCTGGTAAAATGCCTAAAACTGTTCCAAAAATGGTTTCGACGTATAATTCAATTATGGGAGGTGTTGACATTGCAGATCAACGAAAAGAGGCATATGGAATCGACCGAAGGTAAGCAAACATTTACAGCCTCTGTGCACATTATAACTCTACATACATTGTTTGTTTTGATTTTTTTACTTAAAGGTCAAAAGTGAAGTTCTACTTACGCATTTTCTTTGACCTACTGAATATTGGTGTGTGTAATTCCTAAGTCATTTTCAAGAAACTAAATGAGGGCAACCTAATGAAGGCTCTTGACTTTCGCAGATCTGTGGCGCTATCTCTCACTGGTCGTTACAGTAGTCGTCAGAGAGCGACATCCGCCAATCCTCCTTCAAAGAAAATTCGACCGAGTAATGCTGCTTGTCCTACACCACAACATTTACCAGTATTCACAGAAGACAGAAAGCGATGCACATACTGCAGCACCCGAAGACATTAAATGCAGTTCATGTGATGTTCACCTCTGTCTGAATGCTCAACGTCAGTGTTATTCACTTTATCATATAATTGACTGATTGGATATTTTGCATATTATCGCTTAGTGGTGTATTTATGTACCACCCCAGGTAGTGTCTAAAAAATAAAGAATAAATTATTTTTTGAAAATAATACTCACTAATGGACTAAAATCTGTCGATTGATTAATATTTCAAGCGATAAAAATGCCGGCAACGCTTATGAGCGTCAAAGGGTTAATGTCTAAGAACTTGGAGTGCAAATATACATATTGTCTTCAACCAAAATACGATAAATCCCTCTCAGATTGGCTGTTGGTTTTTGGTTGAATTATTATTATTATTATTATTATTATTATTATTATTATTATTATTATTATTATTATTATTATTAATATTATTATTATTATTATTATTATTATTATTATTATTATTATTATTATTATTATTATTATTATTATTATTATTATTAATATTATTATTATTATTATTATTATTATTATTATTATTATTATTATTATTATTATTATTATTATTATTATTATATTATTATCATTCAAAAAAATTATTTCATTCAAATTTGCATAAAAGTTGGTTTTGAAAATTATTTCTTTACTTATTTAAATATAATTACTTTAATCTCTCAGGTGTCCAAATTTACTTGATTTTAAATATATTATCATAATTTCTCAGAAAACTTCGATTCTTCAAAATATGTTACCATAAATTTTTCTACAAAAATTCTTGGTACTAAAATATTTATTCACTATACTGCTTTAAATTGGCATAAAACACTTTAGCCCTCTGCACCCTAGTTCATTTTTATAATATTCGAATTCATATAATATTTATAAATTTCGATAAGGCCGTCAAACAACTCACTACAACAAGCTGTAGCAATCAAAGTTGTTGAAATGTACTTCATTTGTAGTCATCTAGAGGACGACCCGTTTCCTGACTTATTGAAGTTGTTGGTTTCGGCATTCACAAATTTACTAAAAAATTGTCACCGTTCTTTGGTTTTATATCTCGCAGGCAACCGGATGTGCAGAGAATTATATTGGTTTTATCATTTGCATGATTTATTAATTTATGATTCTTGTGAAAATCGCACACGATTTAATTCTTACTGCTATGAGTCGAAGTTAGTAGTTATTTTCATTGAAATGGCGTTCCACCGCAACATGGTTGTTGATTTTACTACTCATTACGAAAACCGGTGATCTTTAAAAACAAAATTTGATCCTTAAACAATTATTATTTTTTGTTCGAAATATGTATTTTTTTGTGTGCAACTAGTACATGGAAAAAAATAAATTACCAGAAAAAAGCTCTAGCACAGTATGAAAATGGAATCGCAGGAAATTCAAGTAAGAATAAAGTGTTTGGAGAATTACAATGATCTTAGAGGAGCATTTGAATAAATAAAGATTTTTGTATATGAAAAATAATACTTCTAATGAAAATAATGTCAAAATAATCTTTGAGTGCAAAAATTGATTTAAAATCGGGTCTCATTTTGTGAGAAATAATAGCACAATTGCACATTTTAAACAAATCAATATTCAAATATTAAATATAATTAACTTTGTATAATATTATAGATCATTAATATTTTTATACTTAATTATAAGAAATATTTTCAAAACGATTTTTTAATAATATTTCATATTTTATGAAAAACATATTTTTCCCAAAAGGGCCCAATTATGTGTAATTAGAAACCCATGAAAAATAATAATGAAAAGTTGGGAATATTTGATCTCCTGATGCCAGTTCAAGCAGAGAATGACAGTTTCTATGTAATTTCTTTTGAAATTAACATCAAAATTTCACATAAAATCATTCTAATTAATAATATAATTATAATGACCTTTAATTAGAGATTTTTTACCTATTTCACTACATTTAACAGTTAATTTTAAAAATGTAATTAATAGAATAATTTTACTTAATTTAGATTAGGAACAGTCAACTATAGATTTCAACACAGATTAATCGGTACTCGAAAACTTGACGTTCTAACAGCTTTTCGGGTACTCAATTACTCGAAAGTTAAATTTCGAGTAATTGAGTTATAAAATCTTAAAATAAATATATAATTATACATAATGTTATTATACATAGATTATTCATAGATTAATCAGTTATTATTATATTACTTTATAATTCTTTGACTATCTAAATTAGTAGACAGCAATTGTAAATTCATATTTAATTTCAGCTTCTTCTCACACTATTCGAATTTTATTCCAAATCCACAGATGACTTATTTTGAAGCAATTAGTAAAAAGCGGAGAATTGTAAAATTTTTCAAAAAATTTCACTCTTCGTAATGAAACCTTGTTTAAATTTTTCTAACAAAAACAGGTCAAATTTTAAGCAAAAACAGTTCGTCTTCTATTAGAAGTAAAGACCAGATGGAACAGCCTATCGGTGATACTAATTCGTTTTGTCTTGTTAATTGAACCTATAAATAAAGTATTATGTGATTTAAAGGCAAATTAAAAGATAAAATTCAAGTTTTATAGCCAGAAAAGTAAGCCGAGATTGAATTGAGTAAGCAAACAAATAACTTATTAGTATGAGAAGCTGCTGATTTGTTTGTTTTGCAAAGGCCGGAGGAACTTAAAACTGATATTTTGCATAAATTTAAAAACTATTAAAAATCTTGTATTGAATAAAGGAGATCTACAATTTTATCTCAACATTGATGTTTCCATAAAATGGAATTTGTCCTAAAATCAACAAATCAACAAGTTAAAGCATATATTTATACCTTGATAAACAGACTTTTTGTAAATTCAAGCATTGAAAATGATCAAAGTAATTTCGAATTAGATAAGATGGTGGTTGAAGATAAACCAAATTGAAAGAGATATTAAACTCTTAGAAAGTACATTCGAAAAACTTACCCAACATCTTGACCTTCTACACCAAGCTGTGCTGACATAACCAACAATAACAACACCCGAAAGGGCTTTTTCTATTACAGAAAGCTTTGCCACCAAATTACGAAGCAATATAAAACGTACACTTCTTGATATTCTAGCATTTTTAAAATATTATTTTTTAATTCAAAAATAAATTAATGATTTGTATGTATTTTTATAAACTTAATTCCACTTAAAAAGGCAATGGGGTTTTAGCGCATTTCTATCAAAATTTTTTAAAAAATGCTGTGAGAGTCTGTGAATATGCTTATTGTATTGTACCATACCTAGGATTACTCAACTTGCCATAATATATAAACCATTTGTCTGTTAACTCTTTATTATCTAGACTCACCTATGTTTTCATTAAATTTCACTACTACTTCACACTATCAATACATATATATATATATATTTTAATACCAAAATTAGTCGAATTCTTCGAGTTACTCAAAACAATAATATTCGAGTATTCGACTACTCGAAATATTTTCCCTGCATTGTAAGTATGCATGTCTATGATTGATTTGTATCAATAATAACTATAATAACAAATAATTTTGCTTATATATAAAATTTGTATTTGAAAGAAATAATGTTGTAATTATATATTGGAATTTTTATTTTATTAAATAAATATTTGAATGTCATTTTCCGACACATTTCTTCCTTATTGATTTTTTAATGTCCTTATTTTACAATACCTATGTTATTTTTCGTACTTTTTCTACTTATCGTGTAAATTTTAATTTCCATTTACTATTATTATTATTAACAAATAAACCCTTTTGGTAACTATTCATTTCTATATATAATGTTTACCTTTGCAATAATTCAATTGTTGTTTGACATTTTATTTATTCTGCACCCAAGAAACTATGATTTCTTAATTAAATAATTGTTTATATTTTAGAACATTTTGTGCTTCCTTCGCTTTGAGGTATGTGAGGTATGTTGAACCCTATAATCCATTTCAGTATAAATTTTCTCGTTTTATCTTTTTATTCACTTAAACAACTTTAGTTTACTCAAATGATCTTTTCATTGCTTTATAATTGATGAGTAAAACGAGATGTATCAAATTAAAAGTGGGTTACTTTTTATAATTATAACCGCGCCCTTTTAGGTGTTTTACTGAAGATATTATATTTAGAATGTCTCAAACTTTAAAATTAATTATTGTAAAATAAAATTTAATTTTGTTTACAGAAAAAGTGTAAGTCAAGTTTAATTAAATTATGAAACATGTTTCTATTTTATATAACTGTTAGTGTTATTTAAATGAGTGCAAACAAAATTATAATTTATTAAAAAGCTTGAAGACTATGAATCAGTAAATATATCGATGTTTTTGATATATTTACTGATTCGTAGTCTCCAACAGTGGCGTACCAAGGATTTCTGGGGCCCTTGTGCAGATTTTGGGACGCACAAAATATTTGTCGAACGAAGTGATCCGAGGAACCAAACCATAGGCAGGCTTGGGGGAAGGTGATTAGCAACTCTCTGAGTAAATTTGCGCATTTTAAAACAGAAATAGTAGCGTTTCGGGTTGGGTTGAAAGGATATTTTGTTACTTCTCGGTATTCTCTGTATATAGAATGGGCACATGCCAGGTACCATCATGATATAATGAACAATAATTGTTGTTATTGTCACTAATTTATTGAAACATAATTCTTAGAAAAAACTCAGATCATACGCTTATTTCACCATAATATAAAATTGAATCACATGATAAAAAGAAAGAACAAATGTGACATATGTGGTTTACAACTATATCCAATATAGATTCCTAATAATATTAAATGTATAAACCGTCCAAACTGTGGTTGCTGTCTTAATAAAAACAAAACAAACGCCAAAGCGATGCTTGGTTTGATGACAATCGGGGAATTTATAATGCTCGAACGTATAAATTTTACTAATTTTTCGTCCTGGGCCCTTGTGCCGTGCACAACCTGCACAACCTATTGCTACGCCACTGGTCTCCAAGCTTTTTAATAAATAGAATGGAAAAGAAATCAGTGGTGAAATTGGAAAAAAGTTTTTATAAAATTATAATTCTAAATAAATTATGAATTAACAAACAAGATAGAAACTTGGATAACTTACTAGTTGAACCAATCGGCTAAGTTCATATCTAAAATTATTTCTGAAGTGTTTACTGGTTTCTAGTAACGATCATAATGTGTCATTAAGTGTCTAAAAATAGAACTAACAGTGTGTAAAGTTATCATACCCGAAGGTTATTTGATATCAATCAATAATAATATATTTAGAAATAAATTTTTAATTTGGTTCTCATATGATTAAAAAGAAAAGATAAAAAAGAATGATAAACTAAACTATACATAAATTATTACTACCGTATTGAATTGGCAATTAAATAATATACACGCGTGCGTAACCCGTCTAAATCGATTTATAGAATGTTGGTGCCTTATTTTAATTTAACAAACTTAGCAAAGATTCACGTCATATCAACATTTGGTAAAGATAATTCTCGACATGCATAACAGGACCGGATTATCCATTGTGTCAACTGTGCTTGAAACAGGGCCCGGCCCGAAAATGTAAAAAAATAAAAATAAAACTCGTATTTCCGATTTTCCCTTATCTGACTTTGTATATGATTTTTTTATTTAAAAAATAAATACGTCATGACAGCATTACCATTTGTTATTAGAAAGAGAAAATATTAATTAAATAAATAAATCAGATTAATATTAAAAAATATTTATTTAAAAATATTTAAGGATCAATAGGAAATAAAAAATGTCAGACAAACGTGTTTATCTAAATAGAGCGCTTAAACGTAACCGAAAAGTTGAAAAGAAAGAAAAAGAATTAGTTAACAGTCAGAACATGAATTTGTTTAAATTGGGATTTACAAATGATTGCCAAAATTATAATGATGATTTTGAAGCTTTGGAGAGAGTTTATCCCGATGGTAGAAAGCGAAAGTTTTCACGATATCATTTATATAGAAAACATGTATCTGGTGAAAATATTTTATTTTCAAGGCTGCCTTATTCACCGTCAACTGAAAGTATATTTTGCTTTGCTTGTCGACTATTCAAGTCAAATTCAAATTCTGCATTTACTTCTGACGATGGATTTAGCGACTGGAATCATTCAACAGCATGTATTTCTCAGCATGAAAATAGTCAATGTTATAGAGATGCCATGTTAACTTTGGCAACTAGACAACAATATCCTGATACAATAGACGGTCAAATGGAATTAGAATTTACGAAAGAAGAGGATTATTGGCATAATATTCTAAAATGAATTGTTGCAGTTATAAAGCTTTTAGCAGATCGAGGACTGGCGTTTCGTGGAAATGATGAGTTGATAAATTCTTCCCAAAATGCTAATTATTTAGGATTTCTTCAGCTATTTAATCAGTTTGATCCATTATTAAGTAACCACGTTGATAAATACGGCAACCAGGGAAAAGGCAGAGCATCGTACTTGTCATCCACAATATGCGAAGAATTTATCAAGCTTATGGGTGATAAATTGTTGAAATTTATTGCAAAAGAAATTAAGGACCAATAATATTATTCTGTTTCTGTTGATTCTACTCCAGATCTTAGTCACGTCGATCAACTGACTGTAATCATACGCTACGTTGAAAAATCATCCCATCAAGCTTAGGAGAGGTTTTTGAAGTTTCTGCCTTTGGAAAGACATACTGGAGAAACACTAACAAATACCTTGTTAGGTTTTTTGAACGAAATTGGTGTAGATATATCAAATTGTCGTGGAGTCATACGACAACGCAGCAAATATCGAAGTTGCATTTAGAATATATCTCAGCTTGATGGTTAATTATGCTAGTGGAGAGAGGACATTCTCAAAATTGAAGCTCATAAAAAATGAACTTAAAACATGCATGCTGCAAGATCGGTTAAACAGCTTGTTTTTAATGTTAATTGAAAGTGAACTCCTACGAAAAATTGATTTTGATGACGTTATCAATGATTTCATTTTATCAAAGCTTCGAAAAATTAATATCTAATAAATAACACTATATAAATTTTATATCACGGATATCCATAAGTATGGTCATTATTATGGAGACGTTATAACTAACAGTAACACTCAAGAAGACCGAAGAAGCGACTGAATTTAGTAAATAATTTATATAATTCATTTAATCCGGCGCTGATGCATAGCATGTCATTCCAGTGTAAATGGTCAAATATTATTGTCATTTATTCTCGGTAATTGAGAAAAAATAAATAGAAAAAATAAATAGATAAAATAAATAGATAAATATAAGCATAATTAACAAATTAAGTCTATTTTTGTTTTCTCGATTTCTATAATTTAAATTAAATGGAGCACTTGAAATACTTGATGAGACAAAAAATTAATTGAAAATTAATAGAAATTTTGAAATAATAAATTCTAATTCATTTATTAATTTATTAGATTGTTTACAAAATTGTGATTTTAAATTTAAATTTATTTGTAGTTAAAAATTAGCTCTCAGTTTGTTGTTCAAAATTATTGAGGACATTGTAAAAGTTTTACAAACTTGAAATTTTTTTAAATGTTTTGTTGACCAATTATAATTTATTTACAATAACAAAATCAAAAAAAAATATTAGATTTTATTTTAAATTAATATTATTGAAAGATTATCTAATTAATTTTAATATTTTTGCTTTGTCTTTTTAAATTAAATAAAATAATTATAGATTTTTATTTAAAAAATATATAACAATAATAAAAAACTAAAATTGAATAATTAAAATAAAATCATGAAACAGAAGCCATTAATAAATCAATTTTATATGCATGATAAACCAAAATAAAAATATTTCAACCGTTTTTTTAATTATTTTTTTATACTATTATTTGTTTTATCGGTGAACAAATGAATTTACGGGATGATAATTATGATAATTAAGCAACATGAATTCAGTTGATAATTTATTTCTGGTTCAACGCATAATATTAAGTGCAAAATAAAATAAAAAATTAATTTATTTATTTAAGAATTTATTTTTGATAATTAACGTTGAATTTAAAACCAACCGATATCACTGATTTTTATCATTAATCCCAATAATTACACTAAGCAAATAATATCACTAAAATCTTCAAGCATTGGATAATAATATATTAAATTTACTGATTTAGTTGTAATAAATTAATAAAAAAACTAAGATAAATTTATTTATTTTTAAATTCATGATTTTAAAATTGATATTTCATATTTATGAGAAAATATTTCATTGGTTTTTTACAAATCCTTTCAGTGATGTACTAACTATTTAGCGTCCATTGAATCAAGATTAAAACAAAAAAAAGGGATTACTTCTGTTCTTTTCAATTTCTTGTTCTAAAGTTTAGAATCTAAACTATAACCTGTCAAAACATTATTTAGTATTTTTTTAAATTTCGTTTAATGTTATATTCAATGTTATATTAATGTTATCATCATAAAATATTTAAATATTTAGTTATTTTTAAAAAAATTATTTAAAACTAAATGGCTTATAATTTGATATTAAAACAAAATTTTAATTATTTCATTGTTTTCATTGGTTTTTTACAAATCCTTTCAGTGATGTACTAACTATTTAGCGTCCATTGAATCAAGATTAAAACAAAAAAAAGGGATTACTTCTGTTCTTTTCAATTTCTTGTTCTAAAGTTTAGAATCTAAACTATAACCTGTCAAAACATTATTTAGTATTTTTTTAAATTTCGTTTAATGTTATATTCAATGTTATATTAATGTTATCATCATAAAATATTTAAATATTTAGTTATTTTTAAAAAAATTATTTAAAACTAAATGGCTTATAATTTGATATTAAAACAAAATTTTAATTAAACATAAAAGAAAGATCAATGATAACTGTTGAATTAAGACTGAAAAATCGCGAAAATATTTTTTCTTTGAAAATTGTTGTTGTCAAAATCTTTAGATGTAATAGTAATTTTTAATAATCGTTATTTTTTCAGTTTTATTGGGGTTATAAGAATTATTATTAGTGCAAGTTATTTGCAAAAAATGCAAAATATGCAAAATAAATGCAAAATTCATTTTATAAATGCAATAAATATTTACATTTATAAAGTTTCAGTAAAAAAATATTTGTTTGAATTTTAACGATTCTTTTTCAATTCTTGATAATTTCATTCTGGTTTTTGGTAAATATTTTCTTCGTAAATTTTTAAAATTCTGAAAAATTGCCAATGACATCGTTTATTTACTTTGTAAATCATGCACAAGAATCGCAAGTCTATACATATTTTTAGTCAGTTCTGGTGTCAACAAGTGATTTATTTGTTAATAATGTACATGTGTTGAACTTTTGCTGAAATGCTTCTATAATCCAATTAATCTTCTGTAATATTTTCCTGTTCTATACTCATTTCCTATGCTAAAAATGCTCTTACTTCCTTTACTGACATGATATATTACAGTGATCTCAAATTTCTAAATATTTCATTTGAAGTAACTAATAAAAGGACATGAGGATAAAAAAGAAAAATTCGTATCATGTCAATTCTTTTTAAATTTTTCGCCCATGGTCAAAAACATAAAAACGGTCCTCAACAATATTAAACGATTTGTGCGCGAATTCAAAGGGTGTGTTTTCTTGTCATCCGACACAAAAATTGTTTTGCAACTTGTGCAGCATATTTTCAGATCACAGTCGTAAAACTTCTGTCGATAGCCACCGTAAGTCAAAAAAGCATACACAACATGCTTCGATACAAAATCAAATAGGGACTCAGACATTTTTACAGTCTGAGAATAAACAATTTGCAAATTTGGTCGTGAAAGCATTTTTGTCTGCTGACATACCGCTTTTCAAACTTAACAATCCAGAATTGAAAGAATGTTTTGCGTACACTGGGCAGAAATTAATTTCGGAAAGAACAACAAAAAAAGAACAACAAACATGAAACTAGAGAATAATTAATTCATTGAAACATTTTCCCAAATTTTTTCAAAATATTTTTAAATAAATTTCTATAATACCAATAAAAATGAAAACAAATATTAACATAAAATATTTTATTTAAATTCGATGTTTAAAATTTACAAACCGCCAGTGAATTTCTTTGAAGTTGTAGACAAAAGATAAAATATTCTTAATTTTTTTTTAAAATTACAAATTATATATTTTTAAACTACCGTCTATATTAGTGTATAGTTTATATAGCATCAACAAGATTTCTCATTTCTATTTAGAAGTTAATTTATCTTCATTTCGACTCTAGATAAATGTTTTTGCCTTTTTGACACCAATTTTCATAGTTTTAATATTCAAATGTTTTTTTCCTGAATTAAGGTAGTGCTAAATATTTGTGTTAAATAGCAGTTGTCGAAATTAATGTAACTGATGTTTTGAAACGTAATAAAATTCCCTGGGGTTCGAGAAACGGTTCTATAAATTTTGATTATGTCTAATAAAGAATATAATAAAGAATATAATAAAGAACTGATTATTATTCTGAAGATTTCTCAATGTTCGATATCATATAATGACAGTATTCCGGGCTTTCATTCTTTCCACCCTAACCCTTTTATCATCATTATTTGTAAGCGTGACTTTAGTAGTTTGGAAACTTTACAACTGGTGGTGACTGGTAACTATTCTAAATGGAGACACCTTAGGTACTTCCAATTTATTGTAACAATCCAGATAAGATTTAATGTCTGTATCTTTCAATCTTACACCTTTTTCTTTGTCGTATTCGTATTGCCTAGTAAACTATAACATTCTTTGTCGCAGAAATATCCACTCTTTATAAACAATACCCTTACTTTCATCTTTAAATATTTCGATCACTAATATTTTGCTGAGTCTAATATTTTGCTGTATTCACGGTGAATTAAATTATAGTTAGATGTATCCAAAAGATTATCATTGATCATTGGATGTAAAAGAGTTTCAAGTTTACCATTTTCAATTTCTAAGAAGAAGATATATGTGTCACCTGTAACAATGTTGATACTGCAATTGAATTTATTTCGATATTTAGCTAATTCCACATATTGAAGCTCATACATCCGCAGTTTAGATAAAATTAAGACTATTTGGCCTATTTAGACATATTGATTCTTTTCCTTATCGGTATAATTAAATCATCTGCAAATTTAATATTTTTCAGAAAGTTGGCTTGGAAGTGTATGTAATCATTTTCTGTTAATTAATTTTAAGTTCATTCCTTTCTTTAAATTTTCTACATTCTTGTTGTGGAAATCTTCAGAATAATCATCAAAATTCCCATCAAACTGTTCATAAAATCATTGACATAATTGTGTTTATTGTTGTTTATATTATATCGTTTACTCATATATTTGTTTTATTGATATAATATAAAATAATAATTATGGTATATAAACTGACAATCTATTATGTATGTATTATGAATATTAAAAATATATAAAACAAAATAATAATAAAAAGAAAAATAAATAAAATTATTTAAATAATTAAATTAAATAATAAAAATAAAAATTAATGAAATGTAATAAATTAAATAATAAAATTAATAAATGAAAATAGAAGTGATATTATTAACTAAAATTAAAAGTATTTAAAAATTAAGTAAAAGTAATATTTAAATAAAAGAATTAAATGATCAAATTAAAATAAAAAGAAATTAAATAAATAAAGAATAAAAGTTAAAAATAAATAAATGCAATTTAAAATTGATCGATTACTATTATTTAGTAAGTAGTAAGGGGGGGGGGTGTACGATAAGGTGACCCAAGTATGGCAGTAATAGTAAGCCAATTTTTAATATTGCTATTATCTTTAATCAATATATCAATGGATATTTGTCAAAAGGTTCATGAATCCCATTGTAGACAGTCAGTGTGGTAGGATTTCAGAGTTCTTAGAGATGAAGAATTATTTTGTTTTATACGGCTGCTTTATATTAATTATATTCTAATATCAAATATATTTCAAAGTCTTCGAAAAGATTTCATGACAAAATATATATAAAAAAAAGATTTTATTTAACTAATTTTAAATTTGCAGCCATATTGTTTAAACAAGCAATTTTAATATTACATGTTTATTTAGTTATTTGGTTTACTGATTAACCTTAACCGTCAAATATAAAAGCAAAATATGTCCTCTTTATTGTAAAATAAATACAACAAATAGAAAAATATTAAATAATTTTATGATTAAAATTTATATAATGCATAAAAATCTGAAATGATAATTTATATATACAATTGTTTGAATATTTCGATGAAAAGTGAAAAATAAATTATACAAGTAAAACAATTTTAAAATCTAAATCTATCATAGACAATGAAATAAAATCAGAAAAAATCAAGCGATTTCTGATTGAATAGTTTTGGGACTCTGAAAATTCCGATCATTATTATTATTATTATTATTATTATTATTATTATTATTATTATTATTATTATTATTATTATTATTATTATTATTATTATTATTATTATTATCGTCTTTATGAATCGAAATTGACTTTTTCATTTTTGATTTGTCTGATTCATTGATAAAAGAATTATTATTATTTTCTAAAAGTTGAGTTTCTTCCGTTGCTTCTGATTTTGATTGTAAAAAAGGAAAAAGCGATTTAAACATGCATCGAAATTCTCGTTTAAAGTTTTCATTTAACCAGCCGTACAAAACTGGATTAACGCAAGCAGAACACAAAACGATTAGCAAACATACAGCTTGAATACCCAAAACGTATTTTGGTTCAATTATGGACGGCACTGTTGAATGCAATTGTGTGACATTTTTTGACATTTCATAAACATTTTCATTTGGTTTAAACATTGACTGATCTTTGTTTCCAAAATCTTTTCGTTCATTGAAGGAACTTTGACGGAAATCCATTACCAAATTTACAATGTTCAGTGGTAACCAACTCAGTGCAAATATAATTGCGATACTTGAGAGCAAAATATTAGTTCGTCTTTGTCTTCGAGATTCTTTGAGACGTCTACTTTCCATTACCTATATTTAAAGCACTGTTAATTGTACAAATAAAAATTGATAGATTATTTACGTACTCTAATTTCTCATATATAGTAAAGTTTAATTAAAGGACCTGTAATTGAGCTTGAAAGAAACCTTGAAGAAAAGTACTGAAAACAGTAAAATCAAAACAGTATACAAGGAAGTTATTTTGAAATATTATGTATAATTTATTTTTACATTCAGGTCTTAAAATTGTCAAAATATATATGGTAAAATGCGGAATAGTGTATAATTTTTTTTAGAAAAGAAAAGTAAAAGAGTATGATAATATCTTAATAAGTCTATTAGAAGCATGTTAACCATTATGACAATTGTTGTCTTTTAATCTATTGAGTATTTTATTAATAAAAATTATTAATATTTTTTTTGATTTTTCTTATTGAAATTAGACAAATTTCTTGAAAAATCTATATCAGAAATTTGTGGTAACATTTAATGTCACTTTACAGAATAAAGCAAAAACAATCTACATTTTTAAAATACATTTTTAATGAAAGGTTTGATGATAATCAAATTTGTAAATTTTCAAAAATATTTAAAGTCTTAACGTCTTTAAAATAATTTTTAAAGAGCTGCTTTAATATACAGGCTTCTTTAAAATAGAAAATTATATATGATAAAAGTTAGAACACTGGAATACATCTTAAATTTTATTGTTAAAACATATTTGTACAACTCTAAATAATAGAGTTTGCTTAATCACTAACAAACTGTATTAGATTACACAATGCACAAATAAATTGATTGATCATTTAATCCTTGATCTTTGATGTAATATAACAATTGTAAGAAGTTCCAATACTCATATTTAAAAATTAATATAATTTAAATGTTATAAGTGTGATCAGTTAGTTGAAATAACTATAGGTGTTAAATTTGTATACTTAAATTTATATTAAATTATATATTATATTAAAATATTTTAAATTCTAAATTAAAGTAATTATATTTGTGACCAATAGTTGCATCAATATTAATAATTACCACACCTCAGTTATTTCAATTTTGAGAAAAGCGGAAGAATTTAAAATTGTAATTATTAAATAAATGTTGGAAGAAGACTTAAATTTAATTGCGTAATATAATTTGTAACACAGCTACAATGTATACTGTTTTATTTGCATTGTTTAAATAGATAAGTAAAAAAATGTTTTCCAAAGTAACTAACAAATAAAAGGGGATTTAAACTATTTCATGGACAGTTATTTCTTCAAAGTTTGGCGAAGCTTTTTACCAGTAACAAAAAGAGTTTAATAATTTAATAATTTATCACAAACCACTTGCTTATAATAAAATTAAATGACTTGGCAGTGCAATTTATCATAATTGATGGAAAATCTTTGAATGCTATCTTATTCAGTAGATGACTTTGAAAAATGACGTTTCCTTTTTAATTTTAAACTTAGAGTATTTATTAAAAAGCTTGAAGATTATGAATCAGTAAATATATCAAAAACATAGATATATTTACTGATTCATAGTCTTCAAGCC
>CAUHTR010007355.1:122500-155243 GCA_959609185.1 Schmidtea polychroa | reverse complement strand
CACCAAGACCTATAGTTCCTCCGAGTAGTGGGGATATATCCCTCACGACCGCAGGCCGATATACGCTTTTCATAGCTTTATCGGCATTTTTCTCCGTTTTGTAGACTTAAATCCATATTTTTTAAATTTTGCGAAATAGAGCAAAATAAAAAATGTGCGTTTTTAAGGGTTTTTGTGTTTTTTGTACGTTTTTGGGGGTAAAATAGCCATAAAACATGAAAACAGTGGGAGGCCTGTGGTCGTGAGGGATATATCCCCACTACTTATCCTTGATTTTCCAAGAGAAGATAGGACTTTTATCTTAGACACAGACGCTAGTTTTGGAGCCATTGGTGCAGTTTTGAGTCAAATTACAGAAGATGGAGAAGAATCTGTCATAGCTTATGGCTCGAGACATATGTCATCACATGAAAAGGGATACTGTGTAACCAGGAAAGAACTGCTCGCCGTACATGAATACGTCATGCATTTTAGAGAATATCTGTACGGAAAAAAATTCATAATTCGCACCGACCACAAGGCATTGGTTTTCATGAACACTACAAAAACGCCAATCAGTCCGCAGTTCCAAACATGGTTAGCTAACCTGTCGGAATATGATTTGAACTAAAATATCGGAAAGGCGAAGAACACTCGAATGCAGATGGACTATCAAGATTAAAAAGTATGGTTTGCACTCAGTGTCAAACAAGACACGAAGAAGCTAAGCAAGGAAAATCAAAGATTAGATATATATATACTATCCAAAGAACAGAAGCTATGGAAAAAGTATGGGAACAACAACAAAAGGACATTCGGTTTCAAGAGCTGCGAGAGATATTGGAAAATGGATATACACGCAGAAAAAGAATTGTTTTCCTTTTAACGTAAAAAATACACGAATTGATGGAGGATTAATAACAGTAGAAAAGAACAAAAATATCTTAATGTTAGTCCCAGAAACATTTGCAGGCCTGTTAGCAACAACACTACATGAAGAACTATGTCACATTGGAGTTAAGAAATTATTTCATTATATGGAAAAGATATTTTATTGGCCGAAAATGCAAGAAAACAATCCAACTATGTTTACGATGTTGCGAGATCTGCGCTAGAGAAAGATCGATCAGACAAGAACCAAGGAAACATTTATTCCTAGATATAGCTCTGAATCGTAGAACAGATTGTTATAGATGTGGCTTACATGGAAATAAACGCCATGAAAAAAATATATGGTAGTAATGGTGGACCGTTTTAGCAAACTGATTTCTTTAACTGCAATAACAAAGCAAGACGAAGGGACCATTTTCAAAACAATACTTAATAGTTGGATCTATCGATTTGGAAAACCCGAAGAGCATTTTAACAGATAGAGGCCGAAATTTCGAAGGGAATTCCTAAGACAGAAACTTGGAATCACAGGAATTCAGCTCACCTTACAGCACCAATCAAATGGTTTAGCCGAAAGAGCCATACGAACGATAAGAGATCTTATTACAGCAACATTGGCAGGCGGATGTGAAGAGAGAAACTGGCACGAACTTCTACCCAGAATAGAGTTCACTATAAATAGCAGTCGACAAAGTGCTACAGGTTTATCACCATTTGAGATAATCTATGGACGGAGTGGTAACCTACACTCTAACCTGAAACAAGCCGAGATATCAAGAAGCGAAAAGAATCGAAGACGCGAGATTTATTCGAGTAAAGCCGCAGACACTATGAGAGCTATGGATAAGACAAAGAGGGGCACTCGTGTTCTTCGAGGTGGGGGAGGAGGTACTGGTACGTAAAGAGCCGCAGAACAGGCACAAGGATGGTATATGCAATACGATGGTCCATATAAAATCGCCAGATTTCTATCCACCTCATCGAGTCGAAACTACATTCACAGAAGGAAAGAAAGAAGAAATCGAGTGGCTGAAGAAGTGGAAAATTCTAAGAAGGGGAGAGTTAGATATCTGTTTGTTTAAATAATTGGGATTTGGCAGATTTTGTGAATTAATTAAAACTTGTTATTTAGAAATTCTTTGATTAAATAATATTATTAGTTTGAAGATTTTTGTTGCAAATTTAAAGATGGATCTAAAGATGGATTTAACTCCCTTCAAGATAAATGATTAAATAATTAATGTCATAATTTAGTTTATTAATTAATGATAAATGATATAGAATTCACGTTTAAGTTAAAACTGGATATTGCTAATAAACATTTAAATTGTACTATATCAGATTACATAAATTTTATTATAAATATTTTAAATTAATAAATTAAAGTAAGTTTAAAATATAAAAAATAAATTAAAATATATTAAATATTAAAATTAATTAAAACAGCATTGAAATCAGCATCAAAATAAAATAATAAAAAAGCCTCGAAACAGATTGTTTAAGATACAAAAAAGGGCAGTTTTGTGAATAAAATAAATTTAGTAATTTTATTTGTTTAATTTATTAATTATGGAGATTGAGAATGAATTCGACGTTGTTGCGGCTAACAATTTGGAATGAAATATTTAATAAACTTAAATATGATTATTTTAAGTGAATCAAACAAAATGCATTGTTTTAATACTATTTAGTAAATTTCTCTATAATTTTATAAATTAAAACAGAATAATAAAGGAAGATTGAGTAAATGGCAGTTTTGAAACATCACGCATGTTTTTATTTTTATAGTTGTTAAAATGATTAAGTTTATATTTCACTAATTTGAAATAAGATCAAGACATTTTCATTATATGAATATATTGTAACATAAATTTTTATCACACTTTAACTTATTTTTGAAATAGAAAATATATTAAATTATTTTTGCACGAATTTTATTTTAAAACTTTCGTAGAATTAGTATTTTTAAGAAAAAAAATAAAAGCTAGAATTTTTTAAATTTAAATGTTTGTATTATTTTCTACATTATCAAATTAGTGTAGTGATCCGAGTTTATGATGCTTTCTATTGTATTAACAGTCTCAAAATTTTAATTACTAGTGCAGAATACCTTTGATACTTATTTGCAAATAATATCTACTTTTTAAATTCTAATCTTTGAAAGGAACTTAGAGGCTCAAAGATTTTAAATAAATTTAAATAAATTTTTTTAAATAAAGTTTTTACATAAAAGTATTGTCACTAATTAAAACTTCTAAGAGAAATTGTTTTTAAAAGCAAAATATAGCGTGGTTACAATTATATATATTTATCATATAATCCTGATTTTATTAATTCTATATGATTTTAATTAAACTTGTATAGATATTGCAAACATAAAATTTCATTTCATTAAAACAATGATTGAATCGATTTAAAAAAAATAACCTTTAAGAATTCGATTAATATCACTAAATGAATGGCAAATTGTATTTATTACCTATCCAATTTCAATTTAGTTTTTATTTTTGTTTATTGAATAAATTTTTTGTCAGATAACTTCTTTTTGTTTCACAATATATAAAAGAGATGTTATCAACAGTTTTTTTTGAAAGATTTGGTTTATAATGATATTAATAATCCCAGATGGATTGTTTAATATTTGCGATGAAATTTTAACTCAATTGTAAAAATAAAGATTTGAAACTCTGAAATTTATTCTTAATTGTAAATTGAGAATTTTAGGGAAATTAAATTACATAACTTTCAGACATTTAATTTCATCAAATTTGCTAAAATGATTTCAAATTTTAATTATTTTATTTTATATGTGATTTTTGTTTTTATGATTAGAAATGAAATTGAATTTGTGATTTGCAAAACATTATAAAAGTTTGTTTAATTATTTGATATTGTATTTTATTAGCAATGTGAAATTTTTTCAGTATTTTAAAATATATTAAAATGTTTAAAATTGCGTTGTGAATACAAAATAAATACAAAGATGAGTTGATAAAACCATTATGCTTTTAAAGTTTAAACATTATAAACTTAAATTAATTAAGGCTTATGGAGAACCTTTTTCTCGTAATGTAAGAAGAGCGCGAAATATCAAAAAATAGAAATATTTTACAAGAATGGAAAGTATATTAATACCTCGGGCGTTTAGTAAGATTGTTTTAAAATTTGTTGTATACTTTTTTAACTGGGAATAAACATTTTCAAAAGGTCATATATAGATTTAAATATATTCTTCGATTTGTTTGTTTCTTGAAATTGTATTTGTTTTCTCTTTTGTATCTATCTTATTTGTTTTTGTTTTCACATGCTAGATTCGTAAAACTCTTCAATGTCAACATTTGTCCTTCTTCATAGCATGTTTTATATGGTGTTTCTTTTATCAACAATCGTATTGCATTTAATCAACATGTGCTTATCCTTTTAACTTGATTTTTCGCAACTTAATGTTGTCTTCTAAACTACCATTTATTAGGAATTTTTTTGTCTCTATCATTTTTACAAGTTTTGTCCCACCATGACTGTTAATAGTTTTGTTTAATTATTTTAATTTTGAAAAATTTTTAATCTTATTTTAAAACCTTCCTTGGATGTCTGGAAATTTCCCATGTTAAATGTTTTTAAATGATTTTTTTAATTGCGTGAAGTATTTAATAAATATTTTGATAAATATCAAATTGAAATTGAAATTTCATAATTTTTTGAACTATTAATTCACTTGAAAAAGGCAGTGCCGGAAATTCGTGAGTATCAACAAACATCGATATATTACTGATTTATAGTCTTCAAACTCTCTTTTTAATTCTATTATTTATTTTTTATAAAGTTTATTGTCAATATTGTTTGAAGTAAATAATTAATTTAAACAACAGAAATGAATAACTTTATCGGTGAAAAAATAATATTTTTTATTTATTGAAATAACCCATCACAAAAGAATTATATGGAAAAGAATTTCATTAATTTTTGTATATAACCTTTATTAATTAACAAAATATCATCAATTTTCATATTTATTATTTCTTTATTTAGAATCGTCTTACTATAATTGGGAAATCCCATTCCTGTAAAACAATTGAATTAAAATTAGAATTTGTATAATATAATTGCGAGTTTTTTTATTATGTTTTATTAGCATTTTCTTTGTTGACAATATCTGTACAAACTTTTAGTCTATTAAAAGCTTGTTAAGGAGAAATGACCAGAAAAAATTAAAATTAATTGAAAACTTGTGAGAAAGATGAAACCGTTGTCAGTTTGCATTTGCTATGTCTTATACTGATAATGGAAAATGTAGAAAATGACACAATGGGTTGAGCACATTTTTATTGAAATAATTTAATAAAATTTGGATGAATCAACTGTAGTTAAAGAACAACGCAAATAATTTCATATTAATTTTTAAAGTTACGAAAAATTATATTTGACAATGTCACTGAATGTCACAACAGTTGCATCAGTTTCTGTTGAATATTAAACAGTTCCTTTCTTATATCACCATATGTTTCATTATTCTCATATGACTACATATCAGTGTTCGCCAATCTATTTTCTGGTTTGTGCCAAAGTGAAGTTCAGAAATTGTTTTGTCACTTTGATCTGTTTTCGTTTATTGATGATATTTCACTTATTTTCATTCTGACAAAATATCAAAAATGAATTCTATACAACACAAATATTGTGTTTTCTGGTAAAGTATTATTGAATTTTTTTAGAAATTTAACAAGATATTTTAATTTGGAGTTGAGAGTTTCAGCCGTTTGAAATACACCTATCCCCGATTAAAAAGATATGGTTTTTAACACAATTTTCTGTTTACTGACAGTTTCAAAATGACGAATTTTAATTAAATAATTGACTAAATTATGCGCTTTTGGGTTTCTTTTGATTTATACGGTTTTATATGTACATTGTATTCTAAGGAACCGATTTCTGTGTAAATCGGGGAATATGTGTATGCTGTGTTCTAAAATAGAAACAGGATATATTCATTGTAATATGCCTTATTATGTTTAATTGCTCTGTCATTATTAAAAATTTAAAATTTAAAATAAATTAATATTTAAAAAATCATTTTTACTTCGCCCTATTAAAAACAAAACAACTTGACAAAATAAGTCTAACAGCAAAAATTCAGTTGTTTACAAAATATACATATTTTATATATTAAACTGATATTGGAATCTTTGATCATACGGTGATTCACACACATATACACATACACGTCAATGTATTCAACAATGTTTATTCATATAAAATTATAAAAAAAAATTTTACAACTGTAATTTAATTTTTTACATTTATTCTAAAACTAATATCAGATTTTAATTATTTAATTTTAATTTTACCAGTAATGTTGACTAGCAAAGTCGAATACATTTTTTATAAAAAAACATTGAGCATAATTCCATTGTTTAACATATGGGGGAGAAATTATTTATATTTTCATTTGTTCCATGTATACGTGGAAATATAAATAATTATATATTCTAATTGTATTACCCGAAAGTTAATTTTTATAATACGTATATGCTCTTTGCATTTTAAATTTTTAAAAATACACCTAATTGAAAATAAATAAATTATCATTTGGTTAGTAATGCAATTAAATTTAATTACTTCAATTTTTAGTAAGTAAAATATTTGTCTATGTAAACCTGATTCAATGAAAATAGAAACTGATATCATAATAACTTATAGGGCGAAATATATTTCATTTAATTTGTTTGAACTTGCAGAAAATCTTTCTAAATAGATTAAAATAAATTATCATTACTTTTATTAATTGTGTAAATGTTTAATAACAAAAATGTTTTCTCTGTAGAGAAGTTGAAATTAAATAAAATAAAAATTTATCAATTTAATATTATGTCATTTAACAAAAATGTATCAAATATCGAAAAACTTTGCCTCTTATTTATTGTGCTTTAATTAATGATGTAACTTATTAAAACACGTTTTAAAAAATCATGCTGACATTTTTAAAGGTAATTTTAAATTCATAGACATAAAATAATGGATAGATGCTATTGAATCAATCTTTTAAAAATCTTAAAGACTGTCTTGTAAAGTTTATGCCACATTATAGTGTATTGTTATTATATTTTACCACATATTTTTATAGGTGACTTTATCGGGTCTACCACTCTTCTTATTATACACAACATATACATATATATTTGGTTATAATTGGTTATAATTTAATAACAACCTATAACACACATAATCTACTTTTACTTAATATTTAATGATAATTGTTAATTATGTTTTTGTATACAATAGATTTTTTTGCCATACCTTACATAAGTTGAGTTACTCTTACACAAATGAGTTTATAAACGGTGTTGTTTCACAAAAAACAAAATATTTTCTAGGAAGAGACAAAAGCAATTACTTAAAAATGTTTTGTAGTTCGAGATTTCTTATTTGTGATTTTACAGTTACAGGGAATGAAAATAAGAATGAATGGAATTTTATTGCGTCACTTAGTGTTTTCATTTATAGAATTGTTTTTCATTAGTAACTATTCCGGAAAAAAACTGTATTTAAATATTTCCAGCTTTTTATGCTATCTAAATGTTTTATAGATATATTCCTCTTAGTGGCAGCCTAACGTTGTTTTAGTTATGATTGACATAAATTGTGGTAGTCAGCGTGTGTGAGGACTCTCACTGAACTTACCATAGGATTTAGAAATGGAATTTTACCTTCGAAGTTGGATAGTTTAACAGTTAGTTGAATACTTGTTTTTAATGGAATTTTCTTGTGATAAAATGAGAATGAGAAAAATCGCAGAAACTTTGAAGATGTCAAAATATCGTATCCAAAAGCGATAGTTTAAATGGATGATAAATTATCGCCCCTTAAAGCGTTCAAACTAATTCTTAAAATACCCATGAATAACAAATAAATGGTTCCATGGCACTTAATCATAGCGACAGATAATCACTAGCCAGATAATCACGCGACACTTAATCACAAATAAATAATTATGTTAACAAACTAAAAAGCATTAGATGATTTAAAATTAGTCAAAAATTATTAAATGGTTCTAAATTCACAAAAAAATGACAAATAATTGATTATTAATTATCGATTTATTAATTAAATGAATGGTATTAAAAGCGTTTAATGTCTGCTTCTCAATATTAATTTATTGTTTGAACTGAGCAATTTTCCTCAGTGTCGATGGAACCAACACCAGGCAGCAGCTGACAACGTTGCTAGTACAACAAACGCCGCCACGAATGATGGAATTATGGTTTTCAAGCCTTGTTTCAATGTCATCATTCGGCTTTATGGACCTTCTTAGATGGCATCTCCAAGGATCTGCACACTCAAAAAGCAACCTTTCTACGTGATTTCACTGGAGTTCGGGAAGTTCATTGGAAGAAGTACGGGGAATTGGAGGAACGCGTGGCACGTTTATTCTCTAGCATTTTCATTGCGTTTCATGGCAAAAAAATATTTATTGATACAACTTTGGAGTTAAATAATGGTCGACGGTATGAATTTATTGGACCTAAATGCTATGTAAGTAAAATCTATTCACAGTTCTGGCTAATACTGAACTTCCTTTTTTTATTTCACATCATCATTATTATTGCAACCTGGCGTGTCACCATCGAAGAAAAATTACTTTACAGGTAAAAATGAAAGTGATGGAGAAAAAATTTATATTGTAGAAAGAAGCTGATTATTATATTTTACAGATAAATATCAACAACAACAATAATAATAATAATAATAATAATAATAATAATAATAATAATAATAATAATAATAATAATAATAATAATAATAATAATAATAATAATAATAATGATAATAATAATAATAATAATAATAATAATAATAATAATAATAATAATAATAATAATAATAATAATAATAATAATAATAATAATAATAATAATAATAATAATAATAATAATAATAATAAGTAGTATGATGTGTCACCGCCCGGCCATGTCACCGCCCGGCCACATATACCCCCCCTCCCCCCCCCCGGGGAAAAAAAATTTTTTAGAACGATGCCACATATTTTTAGAACTATTACGTAATCAATGCCTAATATCTATAGAACGATGCCTAATATTTTTAGAACTATTACGTAATTTTTTAAATTAATTGGCCGGGCGGTGACCTACTTTTTTTCTTCCCAAACATTAATGTTCCCACCAACAGATTTTATTGAACGATACCTCATCTTAAACCTCAGTCCAAGACCTTTCGAATGAGCTTTAGGTATTTTATATATCTTTAATAGTTTTAATGTTATTAACAATTGATGACCACCATCTTTTCAACGTTAAATTATTATTATTATTCAAAATATTATTAATTGGCCCAGCGGTGACCTACTTTTTTTCATCCCAAAAATTAATGTTCCCACCAACAGATTTTATTGGACGATACCTCATCTTAAAGCATAGTCCAAGACCTTTCAAATGAGCTATTGAAGGTATCATCATCATTAATATTAACAAAGAGAATGACTCACTCAACGATGCCTAATATTTTTAGAACTATTACGTCATACTTTTCGAACGATGCCTCATATTTTTAGAACGATGCCTAATATTTTTAGAATGATGCCTAATATTTTTAGAACTATTACGTAATCGATGCCACATATTTTTAGAATGATGCCTAATATTTTTAGAACGATGCCTAATATTTTTAGAATGTTTACGTCATAATTTTAGAATGATGCCTAATATTTTTAGAATGATGCCTAATATTTTTAGAATGATTACGTCATAATTTTTAGAATGATGCCTAATATTTTTAGAACGATGACTCATACGATGACTCATCATATTTTTAGAACTAATATTTTTAGAACGATTACGTCATATTTTTAGAACGATGCCTAATATTTTTAGAATGATTACGTCATAATTTTAGAACGATGCCTATTATTTTTAGAACGATGCCTAATATTTTTAGAATGATGCCTAATATTTTTAGAATGATTACGTCATAATTTTAGAATGATGCCTAATATTTTTAGAACGATGCCTAATATTTTTAGATTGATTACGTCATAATTTTAGAACGATGCCTAATATTTTTAGAACGATTACGTCATAATTTTAGAACTATGCCTAATATTTTTAGAACGATGCCTAATATTTTTAGAATGATTACGTCATAATTTTAGAACGATGCCTATTATTTTTAGAACGATGCCTAATATTTTTAGAATGGTGTCTAATATTTTTAGAATGATTACGTCATAATTTTAGAACGATGCCTAATATTTTTAGAACGATGCCTAATATTTTTAGAACGATGACTCATACGATGACTCATCATATTTTTAGAACTAATATTTTTAGAATGATGCCTAATATTTTTAGAATGATTACGTCATAATTTTAGAATGATGCCTAATATTTTTAGAACGATGCCTATTATTTTTTAGAATGATTACGTCATATTTTTAGAATGATGCCTAATATTTTTAGAACGATGCCTAATATTTTTAGAACGATGACTCATACGATGACTCATCATATTTTTAGAACTAATATTTTTAGAACGATTACGTCATACTTTTAGAATGATGCCTAATATTTTTAGAACGATGCCTAATATTTTTAGAACGATGACTCATACGATGACTCATCATATTTTTAGAACTAATATTTTTAGAACGATGCCTAATATTTTTAGAACGATGACTCATACAATGACTCATCACATTTTTAGAACGATGACTCATACGATGACTCATCATATTTTTAGAACTAATATTTTTAGAACGATGCCACATATTTTTAGAACTATTACGTAATCAATGCCTAATATTTTTAGAACTAATAATTTTGTTTTAATTATCGATTACATAATAATTTAATTTTGTTTAAATCGTTGATTATATAATTTGTTTAAATCATTGATTATATAATTTTTTGTTTTAATTATCGAATACGTAATAATATAATTTGTTTAAATCGTTGATTACATATTATTATTTTTTAATTTTCAATATTTTCTTTTAAAATATTAACGCCCGTGTGGAAGATGTTATTTTCAAAATTATTATTATTATTATTATTATTATTATTATTATTATTATTATTATTATTATTATTATTATTATTATTATTATTATTATTATTATTATTATTATTTGCAATTATTCATAAAACTTAATTTCTACATCAATTTCATGATTTTCAACATTTTCATCATTTGCATGAATATTTTAATATTTTTCAATATTTTTCAATATTTCTTTACTATTATTATTAAATTATTATTTTTACAGTTATTTTGAAAGTTTTTCATCTTATTATTATTATTAATATTTTCAAAGTTATTTTCAAAGAATTATTATTATTATTTGCAAAGTTCTAATTATTATTTTTTTTTTAGAAGTTTCATTATTATTATTTACTTACATATTCATAAAACTTAATTTCTACGTCAATTTCAGGATTTTCAACATTTTCATCATTTGCATTTTTTAATAATTATCAATTTTTTCATAATTTTCTACATTTTCAATATTTTCACGATTTTCAACATTTTTATGATTATTTCAGGAACTTTTTCATCAAATATTGTTCAAAGTATTATTTTCAAAGAATTATTTTCAAAGTTTTAATCAATATTATTATTATTAATATTATTATTATATATACTCCGAGTTTATCCGACAAGATATTCTGTCCCCCTATGGGTATTTGTTCACAAGGGTACTACTCACAATCAACATGTCGCAAATTATTTTCAAATACAATTTCAAAGTATTATTATTATTATTATTATTATTATTATTATTATTATTATTATTATATTATTATTATTATTATTATTGCAAATATTAGTCAAAAACATAAAATATTTTTACACATACACACACAACCCATTAACAATTATTATTATCAATATTAGTGGAAAACTAAATATTTTTTATACAACCCATTAAACTTTATTATTATTATTATTATTATTATTATAATTAGTCAAAAACCTAAAATAATTTTTACACACTAAGTTATGGGGTAGAGAATTATTATATGTTTGCAATATTCTGTGTTTGCCTTCACGGGAAGTTGACAATAATTTTACACACACATTCTATATACACATACTTTGTTTAACATGGGTGTATATACTCCTAGTCTATCCGACAAAATATTCTGTCCCCCTATGGGTATTGCTCATATGGGTACTAGTCACACTCAACATGTCGCAAGGGTTTTCGAGTTTAAAGCATATTATGGTTTATTAAGGTTAGTAAATAAAACTTATAACACCTAATATTTTTAATAATATTTAAACGATAAAAATCAAGACAAGAGAGGACAAGGCAAGTTTATGCATTTAGTATTGCCAGGCCTAATGAGCAGTGACCAAATATCTGTGCCTGAAAGACACGGTGGATATTTGTTCGCGTCCACAAGGGTCGTCTGTGCCTCCCCAAGGGGAGTCAGAAGAACCTGGGCATTATAGCTTTCCGTACGGAACATTACGCCTAGCATGGGTAGTCAACTACCAGCACATTCGAAACGTATAATTTCAAAATACATGCGTCATTGGCACTATAACCAAATTAATTATGTTTTCACTAACACAAATATATATTTACAGAGGCCTCCCACTAGTTAGATTACAACCGCCCACCACGACGATCAGCTTGTAAATATATATTAATTAAGGGATAAAGAGGACCCACCCAACCCTATTATATTTAATTTACAAATTTTTCTCGCTCTTCTGCTGGTAATCTATCTCAAAATTATCATCTCCATCAGGCCATTTGGAATACATCTTGCAAAGGGACGTATTTCTTAGTTTCTGATGCGGTGTCAACTATCATTGCTAAAATTTAAAAGCCATTAACTTACAGATGTATTTATCATTTTATCGTCAGAAATTAAATTCTACCTGACTATTAGGCAACTGTTATTTGTGTATACTTTTTCAATGACATTTCCCACATAAAACACAGATACCTAAATATAATATATTTATTTTAAAGAATTAATTCATGTCTTACATTATTAATAATATTCTCAGGTGTAACGAATATTTTACAATATCTAATTGTTAAAACATCGGTTTTCCCATTTTTCTTGACATTCGTTGAAAGAAAGTTTACATAATTTAAGTTGATAAGTAAACATTCATGTGAAGGACACCTACAATCAGCTAATTCATTTAAAAAATCCAGAAACATAACTCCTTTAGTGTTTCACCATTTTGTCTGGTTCATCTTCCTCATAATCATATAATTCATGTTTTAATAAGAAATCTCTAAATCTAAAAACTATAACTCTTTAGTGTTTCACCATTTTTCTGGTTCATTTCTTCATAATCATATAATTCATGTTTTAATAAGAAAACTCTAAATCCAGAACATAAGTCTTTTAGTTTTCACCATTTTGTCTGACTCATCTTCTTCAATCATATATTCATTTTCTTCATTCTAAGTAAAATAATTAAAATATTGTAGTAATTCTTTATTTACTTACTTTATGGATACTAAAACGAAAGAATAAAGTTATATCATAATTATATTTAATTAATTTAAATTTAAATAATTTAAATTTAGTATTTAAACATAATTTAAAACAATTTAGTTATTTAAGCATATTTAAACATTATTATATAGTATTTATAAAATATTATAATATTATAATTTTATGTATTCTAAATTTATTAATAAATACAGTATAATTTTATATAATATTATAATATTATGTACACTTATATATCCTTCATTTAATATTTTAAATTCAAAAATTATAATGAAGATTTTTTGAATTAAAAAATATTCTGTTAGTATTTCCATGCAGAAAAACAACGAATTCAATATTAAAAATCTTAATTTTCATGTTGTTAGGGTTGTGGCCAGAAGTTAATCGCCATCTAATCGTTGTTCTCAATTTCGCTCATTTTTGTTCAAACATTCAGGAGAGTTGTTTATCTGGAAAGTTTCTTTTAGCTCAGCTTTCTTTAAACACTCACGGCATTCTTGAAAGATGTGACACTGGAAATAAATTAACAATGGGTGGTCTTGCATACATGTTGTTGGTTTGAACTGTTGATTTATTTTTAGAAATATGTATATTAAAAACATTTAAGGTATCATTCAGTAAAAATAATATAGTATTTTTGAGTATTTTTTAGTTGATTTATAAATAACAGTATTTTGATATATCAATAAAGACCATATACTCCTAGTTTATCCGACAAAATATTCTGTCCCCCTATGGGTATTGCTAGCAAGGGTACTGGTCACATTCAACATGTCGCAAATATTAATCATTTAGAAATTCTTAGGTAATTTAGTGAGATGATCAGAAATTCGTGAATATTTTAAATGTAACTTTACACTTATGTCGAGCGACTAATTTATTGGTTAACTTTGTAGTCATTTAAAGCAAAAATTAATTTATTCATCTAATGTTCGTTACAATAGTTAATAATATGAGAAAACATGGTCATTATTCATTGATAATTTTAAATTCTTATCATTTGGAGTAAATTTGTTTGAGGCAAAAATAATTAAAGGAGTCATAATAGAAATATGTTATCATTTATCAATTAAGGGGCTTATTAGTTAGAAATATATATTAAAAAGTAACAATTATTTTCTAATTTAATTAGATGATCATTAGACGTAATATATCTTTGCGAGAAATTTAAGATGTTTGAGTAACCAAAACATGGATATTTTGTACGATAAATATGAATATGAAATATATCATAAAAGTCATTAAAATAATAATTAATAAGGTAATTTAGGAAAATATCATTATCCATCCGATAACAATATTCCTTCAATAGATATTCAACCGATTAATTTCTAATTAAAATCATAAATTTCCTTCAAAGATCATTTTTCTTTAGTTGTTTTCCAATTCTTTTAAGTTAATATTTCTCAAGCTTTGTCAACGATATCCCCAAAATGAATAAAATAACTTCTTAAATAAAAATAATTTAAAGCAATAACCATTGATATCAATTAATTCTAAAGATTTCAAATTTCTCATTGTCAAAAAACAAGTAAATTGATCATTAACCATTAATAAAACCGTGGATAATTAATTAAAACTGGTTCTGAAACATAAATTACTGTGCAACCTCTAAAACGATATAATTTCACAGGAACTATTCACAGCTGACTATTTCCCTTCAAAATTTGATATTTTACCAATAAGAATATAAATATTCAAAACATTAACCGATCCCTCACCAAATATTTCTAGCATTTTAAAAACCCCCTTAAAAATCATATATTACCATCTTAACCTTCACTAAATCCACCGAATATAATTTCACCCACTTGAGCCCTTTAATATATCTTAAAATCCATAGAAATTCTTCAAAATATGAATTTTATTTAATTGTTACAAACATTCTTCCATTGAAATAATTTAGTAGCTAAATTCAAAGACCTCAGTAAAAGATCAAAATTCGCTAAAATGAATATTTCCTACAAAATATTTCACCACATTCACCATCAAATATCTAATTAGAGATGAAATATATTGATAGATCATCGATTCGGCTAATTATAGCCATTATAAAATGATATATCTTTCAAACTAAATCACAAATTTCAGTATATTTTACATTAATTTTCAAGTAGATTTCAAATATATCATCATCATGATAAAATTAGTTGGTTTCAACTTTAGATTTTCAATATTTTAAAGTATCATCAATGTGTAAATATTCTTAGAAAAATATATTGATATATTAATTTAGTCAAATTCAATATCATTACAAAGTCATTATCATCAAAATTATCCTATCACTTGATTATTAACCTCATTAAAAATTAATTTTTATTTAAAATTAAAAACAAGTCAATAAAATATAGAATAGCAAATTATCAAGAAATTAATTAAATTTATCTTAGAATTAACACTAAGCCTTAAATATTCTTTCAATTAACATGAAATTCACAAAAAAAAATGTTGGTAAAATCCCGCTAACTCTAAAAAATTACCAATGAATTTAAACGCCAAATAATAACCAAATATTGCCTAAAATAAACACAGCAGTACCTTTACGATCAGTACCCTTACGACCAATACCCTTACAAGCAGTACCCATAGAGGGAGGAAAATATGTTGTCGGATAAACTCAGAGTATATATAATTAAAACGAATTAACTATAACTCCATCAAATTGAATCAGTCAAAATTAACACAAATTTTAATAAAAATCTTCTTATTCTAAAATGGTAAGCAGCGCGTAAAATCGAAAGATAACACAGAGATAAAATTAACAATATTATTCTCAGGTGGTAAGAATATTTTATTTTTGAGTCTGTTATCCCTTTATTATCATTGTTTACTTTGTGTTTCATATATTTAAGTAAAGTTAATGGGCACACTTGTTTCGTTCTTAACTTTGAGAGATCTTTTTGATATGAAGACTAATGTATCTTAAATTATCTTTTAGAATATTTGTTTTAGAAATATTTAATGTAAAATAGTAATATAATAATTATTAATTCAATATTAAAGGAGTTAATCAAAATTTTAAAATATGAATTATCATAATTGCTCAGTCAAATACCATTTGTTATGTATGTTTTCATTTGTGGATTAAATACTCTATCAAAATAAATGTTTATCAACAATATTATAGAATATTTTAATTCGTTAGTAAATCATATATTAGAAAAATTTTATATATCATCATCACTTATAGCCCCCAGATTTTCCACTAATCCTCCCAACAAATATTTCTTTGAAAAATTTTATAATATATTTTTATTAAAGTCATTATTTAATGAATTTCATGAAATATTTTAAATAAATGCAATTAATATATTTCCCTATCTATGCCACTTCTCGCTATATTTACATTACTTTCCATTAATGAATAATTCAAGCACTTATTTTCACTTTTTTGAATTTCAATATTAATTAATCATAGAATAATGATGATTCTTACCACCTGAGAATAATATTGTTAATTTTATCTCTGTGTTATCTTTCGATTTTACGCTGCTTACCATTTTAGAATAAGATTTTTTATTAAAATTTGTGTTAATTTTGACTGATTCAATTTGATGGAGTTATAGTTAATTCGTTTTATTATATATACTCTGAGTTTATCCGACAACATATTTTCTCCCTCTATGGGTACTGCTTGTAAGGGTATTGGTCGTAAGGGTACTGATCGTAAAGGTACTGCTGTGTTTTATTTAGGCAAATATTTGGTTATTATTTGGCGTTAAATTCATGGTAATTTTTTAGAGTTAGCGGGATTTTACCAACATTTTTTTTTTTGTGAATTTCATGTTAATTGAAAGAATATTTAAGGCTTAGTGTAATTCTAAGATAAATTTAATTAATTTCTTGATAATTTGCTATATTTTATTGACTTGTTTTAAATTTTAAATAAAAATTAATTTTAATGAGGTTAATAATCAAGTGATAGGATAAATTTTGATGATAATGACTTTGTAATGATATGAATTTGACTAAATTAATATATCAATATATTTTTCTAAGAATATTTACACATTGATGATACTTTTAAAATATTGAAAATCTAAAGTTGAAACCAACTAATTTTATCATGATGATGAATATTTGAAATCTACTTGAAAATTAATGTAAAATATACTGAAATTTGTGATTTAGTTTGAAAGATATATCATTTATAATGGCTATAATTAGCCGAATCGATGATCTATCAATATATTTCATCTCTAATTAGATATTTGATGGTGAATGTGGTGAAATATTGTTAGGAAATATTCATTTTAGCGAATTTTGATCTTTTACTGAGGTCTTTGAATTTAGCTACTAAATTATTTCAATGGAAGAATGTTTGTAACAATTAAATAAAATTCATATCATTTGAAGAATTTTCTATGGATTTAAGATATATTAAAGGGCTCAAGTGGGTGAAATTATATTCGGTTGGATTTAGTGAAGGTTAAGATGGTAAATATATGATTTTTAAGGGGGTTTTTTAAAATGCTAGAATATTTGGTGAGGGATCGGTTAATGTTTTGAATATTTATATATTCTTATTGGTAAAATATCAATTTTGAAGGAAATAGTCAGCTGTGAATAGTTCCTGTGAAATTTATATCGTTTGAAGGTTGCACAGTAATTTATGTTTCAGAACCAGTTTTAATTAATTATCCACGGTTTTATTAATGGTTAATGATCAATTTACTTGTTTTTGACAATGAGAAATTTGAAATCTTTAGAATTAATTGATATCAATGGTTATTGCTTTAAATTATTTTTATTTAAGAAGTTATTTTATTCATTTTGGGGGATATCGTTGACAAAGCTGAGAAATATTAACTTAAAAGAATTGGAAAACAACTAAAGAAAAATGATCTTTGAAGGAAATTTATGATTTTAATTAGAAATTAAATCGGTTGAATATCTATTGAAGGAATATTGTTATCGGATGGATAAATGATATTTTCCTAAATTACCTTATTATATTATTATTATTTAATGACTAATAAACCAATATCATAAATTTATCGTACAAAATATCCATGTTTTGGTTACTCAAACATCTTAAATTTCTCGCAAAGATATATTACGTCTAATGATCATCTAATTAAATTAGAAAATAATTGTTACTTTTTAATATATATTCTAACTAATAAGCCCCTAAGTGGATAAATGATAACCATATTTCTATTATGACTCCTTTAATTATTTTTGCCTCAAACAAATTTACTCCAATATGATAAAGAATTTAAAATTATCAATGAATAATGACCATGTTTTCTCATATTATAACTATTGTAACGAACATTAGATGAATAAATTAATTTTTGCTTTAAATGACTACAAAGTTAACCAATAAATTAGTCGCTCGACATAAGTGTAAAGTTACATTTAAAATATTCACGAATTTCTGATCATCTCACTAAATTACCTAAGAATTTCTAAATGATTAAATATTGCGACATGTTGAATGTGACCAGTACCCTTGCTAGCAAATACCCATAGGGGGACAGAATATTTTGTCGGATAAACTAGGAGTATATGGTCTTTATTGATATATCAAAATACTGTTATTTATAAATCAACTAAAAAAATACTCAAAAATACTATATTATTTTTACTGAATGATACCTTAAATGTTTTTATATACATATTTCTAAAATAAATCAACAGTTCAAACCAACAACATGTATGCAAGACCACCCATTGTTAATTTATTTCCAGTGTCACATCTTTCAAGAATGCCGTGAGTGTTTAAAGAAAGCTGAGCTAAAAGAAACTTTCCAGATAACAACTCTCCTGAATGTTTTGAACAAAAATGAGCGAAATTGAGAACAAACGATTAGATGGCGATTAACTTCTGGCCACAACCCTAACAACATGAAAATTAAGATTTTAATTATTGAATTCGTTGTTTTCTGCATGGAAATACTAACAGAATATTTTTTAATTCAAAAAATCTTCATTATAAATTTTTTGAATTTAAAAAATTAAATGAAGGATATATAAGTGTACATAATATTATAATATTATATAAAATTATACTGTATTTATTAATAAATTTAGAATACATAAAATTATAATATTATAATATTTTATAAATACTATATAATAATGTTTAAATATGCTTAAATAACTAAATTGTTTAAATATGTTTAAATACTAAATTTAAATTATTTAAATTTAAATTAATTAAATATAATTATGATATAACTTTATTCTTTCGTTTTAGTATCCATAAAGTAAGTAAATAAAGAATTTACTACAATATTTTAATTATTTTACTTAGTAATGAAGAAAATGAATTATATGATTATGAAGAAGATGAGTCAGACAAAATGGTGAAACACTAAAAGACTTATGTTCTGGATTTAGAGATTTCTTATTAAAACATGAATTATATGATTATGAAGAAGATGAACCAGACAAAATGGGTGAAAACACTAAAGGAGTTATAGTTTTAGATTTAGAGATTTCTTATTAAAACATGAATTATATGATTATGAGGAGGATGAACTAAATGGTGAAACACTAAAGGAGTTATGTTCTGGACTTTTTTAAATGAATTAGCTGATTGTAGGTGTCCTTCAACATGAATGTTTACTTAAATTAATGTAAACTTTCTTTCAACGAATGTCAAGAAAAATGGGAAAACCGATGTTTTAACAATTAGATATTGTAAATATTCGTTACACCTGAAGAATATTATTAATAATGTAAGACATGAATTAATTCTTTAAAATAAATATATTATATTTAGGTATCTGTGTTTTATGGTGGGAAATGTCATTGAAAAAGTATACCACAAATAACAGTTGCCTAATAGTCAGGTAGAATTTAATTTCTGACGATAAAATGATAAATAACATCTGTAAGTTAATGGCTTTTAAATTTTAGCAATGATAGTTGACACCGCATCAGAAACTAAGAAATATTTGCAATATGTATTCCAAATGGCCTGATGAAGATGATAATTTTGAGATAGATTACCAGCAGAAGAGCGAGAAAAATTTGTAAATTAATATAATAGGGTTGGGTGGGTCCTCTTTATCCCTTAATTAATATATATTTACAAGCTGATCGTCGTGGTGGGCGGTTGTAATCTAACTAGTGGGAGGCCTCTGTAAATATATATTTGTGTTAGTGAAAACATTAATTAATTTGGTTATAGTGCCAATGACGCATGTATTTTGAAATTATACGTTTCGAATGTGCTGGTAGTTGACTACCCATGCTAGGCGTAATGTTCCGTACGGAAAGCTATAATGCCCAGGTTCTTCTGACCCCACTTGGGGGAGGCACAGACGACCCTTGTGGGACGCGAACAAATATCCACCGTGTCTTCAGGCACAGATATTTGGTCACTGCTCATTAGGCCTGGCAATACTAAATGCATAAACTTTGCCTTGTCCTCTCTTGTCTTGATTTTTATCGTTTAAATATTAAAGTAGGTGTTATAAGTTTTATTTACTAACCTTAATAAACCATAATATGCTTTAAACTCGAAAACCCTTGCGACATGTTGAGTGTGACTAGTACCCATATGAGCAATACCCATAGGGGGACAGAATATTTTGTCGGATAGACTAGGAGTATATACACCATGTTAAACAAGGTATATGTATATAGAATGTGTGTGTAAAATTATTGTCAACTTCCCGTGAAGGCAAACACAGAATATTGCAAACATATAATAATTCCTCTACCCCATAACTTAGTGTGTAAAAATTATTTTAGGTTTTTGACTAATTATAATAATAATAATAATAATAATAATAAAGTTTAATGGGTGTATAAAAAATATTTAGGTTTTCACTAATATTGATAATAATAATTGTTAATGGGTTGTGTGTGTATGTGTAAAAAATATTTATGTTTTTGACTAATATTTGCAATAATAATAATAATAATAATAATAATAATAATAATAATAATAATAATAATAATAATAATAATAATAATACTTTGAAATTGTATTTGAAAATAATTTGCGACATGTTGATTGTGAGTAGTACCCTTGTGACCAATACCCATAGGGGGACAGAATATCTTGTCGGATAAACTCGGAGTATATATAATAATAATAGTAATAATAATAATATTGATTAAAACTTTGAAAATAATTCTTTGAAAATAATACTTTGAACAATATTTGATGAAAAAGTTCCTGAAATAATCATGAAAATGTTGAAAATCGTGAAAATATTGAAAATGTAGAAAATTATGAAAAAATTGATAATTATTAAAAATGCAAATGATGAAAATGTTGAAATCCTGAAATGGACGTAGAAATTAAGTTTTATGAATATGTAAGTAATAATAATAATGAAACTTCTAAAAAAAAATATAATTAGAAACTTTGCAAATAATAATAATAATTCTTTGAAAATAACTTTGAAAAATATTAATAATAATAATAAGATGAAAAACTTTCAAAATAACTGTAAAAATCATAATTTAATAATAATAGTAAAGAAATATTGAAAATATTGAAAAATATTAAAATATTCATGCAAATGATGAAAATGTTGAAAATCATGAAATTGATGTAGAAATTAAGTTTTATGAATAATTGCAATAATAAGAATAATAATAATAATAATAATAATAATAATAATAATAATAATAATAATAATAATAATAATAATAATAATAATAATAATAATAATTTTGAAAATAACATCTTCCACACGGGCGTTAATATTTTAAAAGAAAATATTGAAAATTAAAAATAATAATATGTAATCAACGATTTAAACAAATTATATTATTACGTATTCGATAATTAAAACAAAAAATTATATAATCAATGATTTAAACAAATTATATAATCAACGATTTAAACAAAATTAAATTATTATGTAATCGATAATTAAAACAAAATTATTAGTTCTAAAATATTAGGCGTTCGATTACGTAATAGTTCTAAAATATGAGGCCATCGTTTCTAAAAGTTATGACGTAATCATTCTAAAAATATTAGGCATCGTTCTAAAAATATTAGGGCATCGTTCTAAAAATAATTGGCATCGATTACGTAATAGTTCTAAAAATATTAGGCATCATTCTAAAAATATTAGGCATCGTTCTAAAAATATGAGGCATCGTTTCTAAAAGTATGACGTAATAGTTCTAAAAATATTAGGCATCGTTGAGTGAGTCATTCTCTTTGTTAATATTATGATGATGATACCTCAATAGCTCATTTGAAAGGTCTTGGACTATGCTTTAAGATGAGGTATCGTCCCAATAAAATCCGTTGGTGGGAACATTAATTTTTTGGGATGAAAAAAAAAGTAGGTCACCGCTGGGCCAATTATAATATTTTGAATAATAATAATAATTTAACGTTGAAAAGATGGCGTCATCAATTGTTAATAACATTAAAACTATAAGATATATCAGATACCTATAGCTCATTCGAAAGGTCTTGGACTGAGCTTTAAGATGAGGTATCGTCCAATAAATCCGTTGCGGGAACAATAATTTTTGGGATGAAAAAAAGTATGAGCCCGCTGGACCAATTATTAAAAAAAAATTACGTAATAGTTCTAAAAATATGTGGCATCGATTACGTAATAGTTCTAAAAATATGTTTGCATCGTTCTAAAAAAAATTTTTTTTCCCGGGGGGGGGGGGGGGGGGGGGGGAGGGGGGGCGAGTATATGTGTCTGGCGGGCTCATGGTCTGGCGGGCTCACATCATACAATATAAAGCAATTTCAACTTAATGCTGACAGGTCACGAGTTTATATGTCTTTTGGGAGACACCTGTTATGGAAAAGTTTCATTGTATAGCGCCATTACCGTATTTTCCCGATTTCAAATGCCTTTTGAAATTCTCTTTGAAAATAATAACCTGTGACGTTCATAAATCTAACATTGAAATAATTTTTTTTGAAATAATTCAATATGTACACAGCTTAATTCCAAAACTTTATTTTTCACATAACCCGATTATTTTAAACAATATTACTTCATAATGTTATTTAAATATATTCAGAAACGTCGGTAATTCTTTTTTATGATTCCAAACATGCATTTCAACTACTGTATAAAATCATTGAAAAAGATGTGACGAAATTTGTGAATATCAAAAAAAATTCGATTGATTTATAGTAAATTTTTTTAATAAATATAATATATAAAATTATATAATTATAATAAATAATTTGTATTCAAAGATTCTGAACATTATAGATAAAATTAGTAATTCTTGAAAACACTTATTTTTATTATATTTAAAATTATATTACTCATATCTCACAAACTACAAACAAACATAAATTTGATTCGGACATTGACAATGTGCAGAAGACTATGAAATGTTTAGCAGTGCTAATTATGATGATTTTCTTGCTAATTAAGATAATAATTATGCAAATGTTCCATAATAATTATTTAAAACTAAGATTTTTTAAAATCTATGCTCATAAATTAAGGTGCAACTTATACTCATAAAACATACGGTATATATATTATAAGAACTTTTTCAATTTTGACCACAGATTTCTTTTCAATTGACATTGTATATTCATTATATAGATGCAATATCAAAATCGTCATAGACAAGAATTAAAGATATCATTAGCACAATTCCAGAACTTATCATTTTCCAGAAACTTAAACTTAACATCATTTGGAAAGTCATTAAAAATTCAAAATGCCTAAAATATAAAGATTGAAAAGAAAACCGAGACAAACATTTATGGTAATTGGGAAATACTTACAAGTTATTTTAGAAAAAATAATAGTATATAACGGGCAAGTTTATATAAAATAAAAGTTATATAGCAATTAGGAAATCAGTAGCCATTTATGAAATCAGGCGCATATTATGAAGGACCTTAAAGCCCACTTCTGAAAATATAATATTTAGTAAAATAATCCAAATAACTCAAATGAAAAATTTATTGAAATACAAAAAAGACAATTTAAGCTTTAAATTAGAATTCTTTCCTTTTATTTTGATTGAATCATTTTCAACAATAAATCAAACAATGTTCTTTCATTTGGTCATGATTATTATCGTTTTTCTTCCCACAATAATCACTTATAAGTCAATGTAGAAAAGTGATAAATCAATTTTTGTTTAATTAATCAAAATGAAATCAAAAATATTATCGGTTTGCAGTTTTCTTAACTATTTTGGCAACTAATTTGGATTATTCGATTTGTCCAGTAACTTCAATGAATATTAAATTGTATTTCATAAGTTATAATTGGGAAATGTAATTAATTTAAACAATATAAATTTATTAAAAAGCTTGACTATGAATCAGTAAATATATCGATGTTTTTGATATCTTTAATTATTCATAGTTAAACTTTTTAATAAATGCGGTGTCATGGAAAAGAAATCCAGTGTTGAAATTTGAAAGAAGTCTTAAAATAATATAAAATTTATATAATTTATTTAATAATTTAAAAAAATAATAAAAAAATGTTTCCTATGATATAATGGTGAAACTATCAGGATATATTTAAGAATTTAGATGAAAATTATATTTCTAATATATTCTTTGACAAAAACGATATGCAACATCAACTTAGGAGTATTGATTGGGGTTTATTATGATAATTTTAATTAATTGAAGTAGGTAATTAATGATCCTCTGCAGCACTTTCAATATTCTTCCACCCACCCATCTTTTAAAAGAAGGAGCTATAGCTTACATAAATTGTTCAAGGCTTTATTAGTGATTAATCAAAATGAATTGCTGCAAAGGAATAATTTGGAATTGGCATTGTAGTGATATATTTTTTAGAATTTGTACAGAAAATTTGTGTTCTCAGGTAATTTTGTCAAATTAGATTAGTACAGAATTTACGATTACAATTTTGGTCGGCTGTTTGTAAATGGAATTTTATAGTTGAATCAGATTCGGTATACTTTACAGGTAACCTGATCTCATCTTTTTTAATAGAATTTTACAATCTCAATAAGAAACACCAAAGATTTGGTTATGGTATTTTCTTAAATGAAATCTTTGTCTAGGGATTATATATATAAAATTGGTCTTCGTCATTCTGGTCACATCATATTTTATAGAGAGAAATGTGGTAGAATAGGAATATTACATTATTTTCAATGTGAAAATTTTTAAAATAACAAAAGCTTGTCTAATCTTTTTTACAGAAAAATTTGGACATAAAAAATTATCTAAACCATTATTAAGGTATTCAAATCGAATAAAACAACTATTTAAATTAGAAATAGAAAAATAAAGTAGAAATAGAAATAAAGTATAGAGAATTTAATGGAATAAGGGTTAAATAAAGGTGTTTGAATTACATACTTATTTTAAAAGTAGTCAAATTAGTAAAATAGGACAAGAATAAATTTTTAATGACGCGATATTTAAAAAATTTACAATTAGATATAATGATATAATATGAAATTTGTAAAATTAATTTATAAGTAAATTAATTAATTATGTATTTATTTTTATAATAATAAAGAAATAAATCTTTTATAATTAACTATTGAATAAACCTTTGTTAAACAATAAGAATAATAATAATTAAATTCTAAAACATTAAAGTTGCAATTAGTAAGCTAAAAGGTTCAATGTTTAGTCTGTCACACATTGAAAGGGATATACTTCAATTCATTTTGTTGACATTATTGCAGTAAAAATCCCAAATCTACACATAATTAACTTACTAAGTAACCATTTATAGATGAAAAACAAAGTGAAAATTATAAAAGCTATTATTTTTTTACTGTAACGAGAAAAAACATTTAAATAAATAGAAACTATTAATAAATTTATTAAAAGTAATTAAAATTAATAAATTAATAAATAAGGATATTAATTTTGATGGGAAATCTAATTAAAATTATCATATTTTTAGTGAATTATTCTAAAAATGATTAGTTATTGACACTTAAATTCCCAACTTATTGGGAATAATTTCGAATCACAGAAATTATAAATTCTTCTTAATCAAATTCATTACATTCAATTGTCAATTTCAATCAAAAAATTATGTTCTATCAAGTCCAAGAAATATATATCTAAAGTTATTAGTTGAATGTTAAAAATCGCGTTTAATTTATCAGAATTTCTATTGAAGAAATACTAAGAAAAAAGATGCAACAATTTTTGGAATTATTAAATTATTAGATTTAAAAGTCAGTGAAAATTGTGGCAAGCATACAGTGTATAATGAATTAATAATTATTAATATTTATAAATTATTAATAATTATTATGAATATTTATTATTATTTTTATTATGTTTATTTTATTATAATTATTCTTTTTTAGTATTATAATTATTAATGATATTACCTTTATTATTTATTATTTATCATATTTTTTATTATTTTATATATTTATAAAAACAACGTTTAAAACAATTAAGTGAGTTTTTCATTAGTACCATTTTTCTCATTTGTGTAAAACCTATGTTTATGAGCCAGTTTATTTATTTTAACATGTTTTGGAAATAAATTATATTTCATTTTAATTTAAAATTAATTGGAATTTAAAATATTAGGAAAAAGTAAAAGTTGAAAATATAATTTGTGCATATGATGTTAAGCATTGAAAAAAAATTATTTACGAAAAAAATTATTACGAAATAGTTAAGTGATTAATTTCAATAATTTTGTTTTTAATATTGTATATTAAATTAACAATTATAATTATTACACATATTACGAATTACAAAAATAAAATCAGACACCAATAAATAAAATATCTCTTTAAACACCATTATATTCTATTATTGAAAATAGCTTCCTAAATAATATAACGTCCTATTAAATAATTGGTAAGTGTACTTAATATTACCGAAATAAATCATAATTTTATGAATACATTTAATTTTATTTTAATGAACACTTATTTTGGTTAATTATTTGAGCATCTCAACATATTTCAACTATATTTCTGCAAATCTGATATTAACAAGTTTCTGCCAACAAGATAACTCGTATATGAAGTTTCATTTATTACGCCAACTATGATTTAACTTGTAAACAATTATATTTTTGTAGTCATGTATTAGAATGTTAGTTGAATATATATTTTAACTAGTAATATTTGGCTTCTCAGAAAGGTTTAAAAAACGAATGTGGCTACTTAACACGTTCGCTGCTAACTACAAAATATTCCAATATATTAATTGAGAAAATATGAAAATAATATATTAAGATAATATGCTATTAAAAAATATTTAATTTTCAAAAAACGACCCCTAGACACGATGTGGTTTTGCAGGTAATTGTATGTGGCAGTGAATGTGTTAATCCTTCAAAAGTTTTAGTGAATAAAGAAAATGAATTATTTAATTAATTTTTATTATTTAATTAATTGAAATTTTGTATATGAGAATATATAAACTAATCACCCATTTCAACATATTGATATGTTGAGCCCTAGAAGCCAAAACAATAATTTTATTTTACTATGTTTATATGTATTTAAATTAAAATCTTAATTAATGATTTTTACCTTATTTTAATCATTCACTGTTGATATAATCAAACTCGGTACAAGGTCAAAGATTAATAAATCTAAAATGCTGCTCTAAAACGGTTTCCAATCAATTATCGTGATAAAATTTCATTTTCCCAGATTATGTTTTGAAGACAAATTATTTTCAATTTTTTTTACTTTTCTTTAAGATTTCTTTGCAGTCCTAAGAATCCACGATTAATTTGAAATAAATTGATACATTTTATTTTTTCAATTGCACTTGTTTCCAGTTACCATTGAAATATGTTAATCTTAGATTTTTAATTAAATTAATTAATCATGAATTAATTAACAAATATATTTTTGACGACATTTGAAGTTTTGTTGTGAAAAAAAGGTCATGATAATTCAAAGAAAAATTAGAATGAAATACCATTTAAAATGCTTATTTTTATTATAGTATTGAAAGTATTGTAAGCAAAGTATTATTATTGAGAAAGCAACAGATTTAAAAAAAAAATAATAATCAAAACTAAAAACTGACTATATAAACGGTTATTTTCATTGCATTTATCATTTGGGCCTCTGGGGATTTTATAAATATGATGATGAAAACTATCAAATTATATGTTCATTTTAAATGACAAAAAACGACTAATAATACATAATAGTAATGAATTTATAAAATTAAATTAATTTCTATTGAAATTAGAATATTTCTTAATTGCTAAGACATTAGTGAAATTAGTTGTTCGAAAAGCACAATTTTTTCAAAAAACTTTTTCAGGTTTGAAATAATAATTATCATGAAATTAAACGATATTTAAGAACTTCAAAATATCTCAAAACTTATTTAAAATTACAAAAATATGATCACTATTAAAATATTTTTTAGTTAAATAAAAAATTAGATATTAAATCAAACTTTAATCAACTTATATGATACAAATAATATGCTCGATTAAACAGAATATTTATTCATATTTCCAAGAGAAAATGTTTACATAAAAAATCAAAATAATTGAATTATTACATCAGTTCTTGGTTTCGTGTTCAACAAGACTTTTCTTGAAATAAATTTATTTACATCATCTGTTTTTGTAAATAAAACTTTGAAAATTTGAAAACATTTTAAATTGACTATAACAAATATGAAAAAAAACAAATAAATAAAAATGATACTAGTTTGAATTAAAAAAAAAATAATAATAATAATATTAAAACAAAAAAAATAAAAATTCATTAAAATTGCTTTTGAGTCAAATGTTTTGACCTGGTTGTTGTTTGAGGAGCAATAAAATATCTAAATATAATAAATAATAAAATTTAAATACAAACGGTTATAGTGAAACTAGAAACCTAATGTTACAAATAAAAGTCCTATTTAATTAGAAAAGTGCATACGCATTGTTTTCTTAAATAAGTTCAAAAACAAAATTTTGTAAATCCGAATTGTTTCCTGAATCATTTCCTGCTGAAGGCAAATAAATATTCGACTGATGTTGCAACAAGGAATAAAAAATGAGTGTGATGATTTTTTTGTTTTAATGAAGTGATTTTTTAAAAATATTTATTTTAATGAAATAAATAATTTTTAATATTTAGTTTCAAATTAATATTATAAGAACTCTTTTTCAATTTTCACCTATGATTTCTTTTCAATTGACATTGTATTTATTTAAAAATTGACTGTGAATCAGTAAAGATACCGAGGTTTTTTAGATATTCTTTGCATTCTCACGAAATATTTCTATTAATAATACGAATTTATTTGTTTCCTATATTTTAAAAAATCAATAGATCAAAATCATTTGAAAAGGGCTGTTCCGAATATTCGTGAATATAAAAAAACATCGATATCTTTACTAATTCATAGTCAATTTTTTTAATAAAAACAATTTTAAATTAACATTTACTTTTTAAATTTATATTTATGTTTTTAGATTAAAATTTATTTTTAATTTTACAATTATTTTTAAAATTATTCTTATTTTTATTTTTGTTATTATTGTTATTATTTTTTGGTTGCATGTCAATCTGAAATTCGTACTATAGTCAAAGAGATTTTTAATCTCAATTAAAAAGTCTAAAAGTAAATTTACCTTAAAACGCCTAAATATATTTTGTACGCATATTAATTTTAAATAATATTTATTTTTAAATGAAAAATCTCAGGTAAGCGCGTGATTCTTGTAAAGATTTCCTTAAAGCAATATAACTATGTCGAGAAAATTGGGTTAATCTATCCATTCAGGAGTTCCGAGACGTCGATAAGCATGATTTTATATTAGATTTTTTCGGATTTTTTCAACAAGAAATAATTGATATTGAAGAAAATTGGCATTTTACTCCTCAGGATCATCTTTCACTACTTCATAAAAGAAATTATTTAGAATTTTATAAATATACTTGAGATTTTTATTTGTAACATTTAATTATAATATTCATTTAGTAAAACAAATTTTTGATTAAAATTAAGTTTAAATCATGTTTCATAAATCATTAATATTATACATTTTCTAATATTAATTTCGATTTTAATTTGTAAATATTTTCCAACTTTAGTCAAAATTATAGTTTAATATATATTTCTTTATTTATTTGTTCTCAAGTCAATTATTTAATTCAGTTTAATTAAAACCTAAAACTGAGGTCACGAAAATATATAGTATATATAAAAAAAGTATATATAAAAAATGCATGGTTGATAAAGAATGTAGCTCCAAAGTATCTAAATTAAAATATAGGTCAGGCCATAACAACTTTCAGCTAATTTCAAACTTAGAGAAACTTGTATTATAGAATTAAAATCGTATTTTTTAACACATAAAAAAACAGTGGAAAAGAAAAAGAAATAAAAATTGGTCAACTCAATTAATTAATTTATCCGATGGTTATTTCTTCATCCTAATCGGATTGATAAATGATAAAAATATATATTATTCTAATACTTTAATTCGAACTATCATTATTTACACGGATTACAGCTCTCTGGCTCAACCCTCCCACTAGAAAATATTAAGGTCGATGCAAAATATTTTGTAGGTCAGGAACATTTTTAGTGTTTATGGTTGCCACGTAAATTAGCTCCAAATATAATATTTGGGGACTGCTTATCCCAGGACGATTCATCAACAGCACGAAGCATCCAGGAAAACTCATTCCAAGACCATTCATGCAAAATAAATAAATTGAAAAAAGTACTTTTTACAGTATTATATGAGTGTGCTTAGCAATTAAATTATGGTGCTTGAATTCCCCTCCCATAAGCAATATCAGAGGTTAATTTTAAAACATTCACCAAGTTCACCGTTACAACACATACTTCATCTTACTTACTAAAATAATTTCTCCTTCAAAAAACCAGACGTCACCAAAGTATGCGTTCAGTATGTAAAGTGCTCAGTTTTTTTTGAATCATAAATATATAAATCTCAATAAATAAATAAGCTTATTGATTAATTAATGAAAAATAATTAATAAAAAAACTATAAATAATACGTTATGACAACAGTAAATTTTGGAAAATTGAAACGTGGAAAGTATACGGTGATACATCAAAACTAAGAATACTGGAGAAAAAGAAAAACGCACAAGAACAGACACAATGGCGCTATTGTGTACAACTCTTAACAGATAGAAACAAATTTGTGATCGGAGAAAAGTCACCATACCCACACCCACAGCGGCAATGTCGCCACATCACTTGGAAGGAAAGCTATTTGAAACATGAAGAAGAAAATGAGCTTCGATAACAGGATGTTACGTTCATCTCAACCAGAGTGTCCTGGGCAAGGTCAAAGAATTGGGTATGAAGAACGATTAAGAAACTGACGACGCGCTGCGTGGAATTGTTCAATGTTTATCAGCACTCTCGCATGTACCGGTTGCTGATGTTGCTGAATCGTTCGATTTGCTAGCTTAAGATATGAGAGAACTCGAAAGAATAAACTAGCTTCTATCCTACTTCGAGCACAACTACATTAGAGGTTGACGACTCCGAGCTATGTTTCCAATTTTGATGTGGAATCAGTACGAGTCTGCAGAAGATAGTATAACATGTACAGGAAACATAAGGGAAGGCTGCCATCGTGGCATCCAATCATTCTTCATGTGCAGTCATCCTTCAATATGGTTGTTTTTTGAAGGGCTGGANTTTACTGATTCATAGTCTTCAAGCCTTTTAATAAATACAATGAAAAAGAAATCAGTGGTAAAATTTGATAAAAAAAGTTCTTATAATATTAAACTTAGAGCATTATATACCAATACAAGTAAATGTATCCAATACATTCATATTAATAAATTAGAAATATCATACTTGAGAGGTTGAAGTTGATGAAATTTCATTGTTTTTACCCCTTTGATTAACCATTCTATATTTGATCTTGATACAGATTCTGAAATACGATACTGAAAGAATAAATAATGGGACCATATATTGCAGAACCAACATCAGGTATGAGTGTGCAAATCTTAATGGTTTTAGTGACTTAGATTCCGTCACTTCGAAACACTTTTTAGATTCGTCTTGATGTACAGTTGAAAAGAAATAAAGTGGAAAAGAAAGAATAATTGCTACACACCAAATCAAAAATAATATTCGAACCACACCAGTATTACTGATTGCATTTCTTTCAGGATGAACGATTATCTAAAATTATAGTTCAGTATTAAAATACAAAAATTTTAATTTATATTTAAATTTAACTCAAACATTGGGTTTAGAGAGGTTGTCTGTCATCGTCATTATATATTTTATTATTAAATTTTATTAATTTTTCTTTAAAAATTAATTTAATTTTAATAATAAGTTATTTTTCAATTTATGCATTTTTATGGTATTTTAATATAATTTTTTATAATTTATAATTTTAACAATCTATATACTTTATAAAATATTGAAATTTATAAAATTATTTAATTTTATAATTTAACACATTTAAAACAACGACAAGCTACATACCTTAACCCCAAACTAT